>CAEFZX010011740.1:0-23274 GCA_903066825.1 Alfaro cultratus | reverse complement strand
GCTGTGGCACCGGCGGTTTCTAACTGCGCCCCACAAGACCCCACCCCACACATATACACCGGGGCTTTTTTATTTTTTTTTTTTTTTTTTTTTTTTTTTTCGCGTCTTAACCGGAGATTGGAAATTAATAATATTCAATCCTCAAAAGTAGCCCCGCGACCACGCAGGAGAGGCAGCAACTCGAGAGGGGGGAAAATACGGGCGATTTTTTGGGGAGGAAGGTGTGGTTGGTTGACTTGACACAGGCGGGAGGGAGATTTACTGGAGAAGGAAGATTGAAAAGAGACCCGATAAAGAAGTGGGGAAGAGTTGGAGAGAAGGGTTACAAGCAAGGTATGAATTCTTATTTCGCAAACCCGTCGCTCTCCTGCCATTTGTCCGGTGGTCAAGAGGTTCTGCCCAACGTTCCCCTGAACTCCACCACCTATGACACAGTGAGACATTTCTCGTCGTACGGCGCCGCTGTGACCCAGAATCGGATATATGCCCCTTTCTACTCCCCTCAGGAGAATGTGGTGTTCGGCTCCGGTAGGGCGCAGTACGAGTACGGATCCAACGTATTCCTCCAGGACAAGGACGTCCTGCCAAGCTGCAGGCAGACAAACATGGGACTCGGCTCGCAGAGCCACATTGCCCAGGAGTACAGTCTGGATCAGGGGAGGGCAGGAGCCCAGGAGCAGAAGAGCAACATCCCGATCTACCCGTGGATGCAGCGCATGAACTCACACAGCGGTGAGTTTTACTACGACCAAATAAATTAGGGAAATGGGCCAGTTTTACGATATGTCTTACCAAGAGAGTAAGTTACTTTTTATGGCCCCATAAAACATTACTGTATCTGCTCGATTTGTGAGATGGGCCTTAACATGTGCAAACAAACAGCTTTCATTTTAACACTACTGTGGTGATAATAACTGATGACTTGAAATAGAGAAATTGGATTAAAACGATTTAATAATTTTGCAGCAAAAAAGTAAATATGCCCTCACTCTATCAGCTAAATTCCAAATCGCGTTTCCCTGCAGATTTAGATTAAACCACATGCTGTAAATCCTGATAAGTAATTCTATAACCAGGGAGTAAATTTGTGCATTTTACTTTGTGCTCCAGCAGGAGTGGGCTACGGGACGGACAGGCGCAGGGGACGACAGATCTACTCTCGCTACCAAACGCTGGAACTGGAAAAGGAATTCCACTTCAACCGCTACCTGACCAGGCGCAGACGCATCGAGATCGCCAACGCGCTGTGCCTTACGGAGCGGCAAATCAAGATTTGGTTCCAGAACCGGCGCATGAAGTGGAAGAAGGAGAGCAACCTGACCTCCACGGTGACTGGAAGTGAACAGACAGGGGCTGCTCAGGAGGAGGAACGGAGTGGGAGCGCAGTGGAAGAAGGGAAGGATGAACACAAGAAAAAGGAATAACTGGGAAGAATAGCGCGCACGTGTGTGTGCATGGAAGTGGAGAGGGGAGGGGGTGGGGGGGTCACCTCATGACCATGAAAGTCCAACATAACTACCTAAAAAAAAAAATCTATAAAGACTTGACTTCACTGCATGATGGTTATACCCGCTGCTCTTTATCTCATCTTGACCACAGCAGTTGTGGAGCACTAAATATTCAAAACATTATTCCATCCACAGTTTGATCTCTGTGACATTTGGAGCACTAATGTGTTTGTTTTATCAATATTATGAATATCAATGTCTCACATGTATTGTGAAAATAATAATAATAATATTGTTATTATTATTAATATTAATAATAATACAAACGAAGAAAAAGAAGTATTATTTTCCTGGTATTTTTCCAAACACCAGGAAAAATAAAAAATAAAAATCTGTATTTACCCACAGCCAATTCCTCACTGTGAACTCTTTGATCACCTCACCAAATACAGTGTTGGTTTGACTTTGCTCATGCACATGCACATTCCACGGCGTTCCAAGGAATACAATGCAAACTAGTACTTGAACTGTCCACAGATTTAGAAAAAAAGAGACAAAAAAAAAAGATTAAAGTTGCACGGTTGACCCTCAAGCTTGTATATATATATATATATATAATAAAAGTCGCATAACAGCATATTATGCAAATTCCGCAAGAGCTGTGCATTTAGCCGCTTGGTTTTTGGCGCAGGATAACGTAAAAGAATAGCGCCACTTCTTTGAATCATTTGACACCATATGCTCTTTTTTGTTGCTGTTGTTGTGTGACATATTTGTACACTAGTAATTCTTCACCTTTTGAGTGTTATGATTTCATGTTTTTTTTTTTTTTTATTATTATTTTTGGTCATATTTGTGTATCAGTAAATAAAATCTTTGTAAAACTTGCATCCTTGTCTGGTCTTTGCTGTGCGCATTACTGTGTTTGGGCGGACAAATGTGCTGCATCAGGCAGGTTTTGCGAGTTGATCACAAAAATGAGAGGGGTTTGCAAAGCTAGAGCCTGTTCCAGAGGCACAGCAAGTTTTGCAACGATGCGGATTTGGAGGATTAGGAAGGGGTGGATAGATAGAAATGATTTTATTAACGCAAACTCTGGTCTCAGTACAAGTAACGTTTTAATGTTGGGACAGCACTGAAGAGTTCTGGGGAGTATATTATTATTATTATTATTATTATTATTATTATTATTATTATTATTATTATTATTATTATTATTATTATTATTGTTGTTGTTGTTGTTGTAGTTGCTGTTATTAATGTTGTAGTTTACGTTTACTAAATTGACAAGGTTAATATACGATCAAACAGCTACTACTTTTTTTTAAAATAACAACAATAATTAATATTATTTTTACTCATGACCTCGAAGCGCGTCCATGGCACACGTCCTGACACGTCCTGCTCC
Organism: Alfaro cultratus; assembly: GCA_903066825.1. Classification (NCBI taxonomy): domain Eukaryota; kingdom Metazoa; phylum Chordata; class Actinopteri; order Cyprinodontiformes; family Poeciliidae; genus Alfaro; species Alfaro cultratus. Next base: position 20,418 of record CAEFZX010011740.1, on the reverse strand, counting down.
ATTCCAGACACCAGATGACGCTCTTGTCTTACTGTCCTGCCTTTTTTTACGCTAAAGATCCCCCCTCTCTTCGTCCCCAACAACCAAACAGCTCAAAGTTTACCGGACACGTTTCTCCTATTCATCAATATCCCCATTGAGTATCAAGCCAATTTATGACTGGCCAACACATGCACGTGATCGCATACAAATACCCCATATTTGGGCAGTGCGCTCCGGATCAAGAATTAAAAAAAAGAGAGAAAAGATACCAAAGCCTACTCCACCTATAAATCCTGGATTATTTTTTTCCTTCTTCTTTAGGACAGACAGCTGTGAATTTTCCATTAGAGGCTACAAAGAAAAAGCAATGAGCAACAAAAAACAGCAAATACCCGCAAGCCTCGTGCCACATGTAGTTTGAAAAGAAAGTGTTGGTGGGTAGAATTAGTTTTGAAATGAACTCTCATGTTGAGCGCTCCAGCTTTGGGCAAACAAGGGAGACAACTTCTGCTAACAGCATGTTTACTTTCGATGGATCTGGGCGCACGTCCAGCCGTTATGAGGGTGTTAACGTGAACGGGATTTACTCCTGTCCCGTCCCAACGACCTCTGCGCATCGGGAGGAGATCAAAACTAGCCTGCGTGGCAGCACGGATCCTCCGCCCGGACCGCAAATAAGCATGCTCTCCAGCGGTTCACTCTTGGAGGCGAGCGGGCTCGAGTACGGACGAGGTGCGGACAGAGACCCGGAGAGAGGCGTAAAACGCGGAGGCAACAGGAGCCAGGAGGGCGACCAAAACGCGGAAAGGGCTCAGACAGTGAAAAGAAACCCAAATATGCACCAGCGTCAGGACAGTGAACAGCAGCCGCAGATTTATCCCTGGATGACAAAACTGCACATGAGCCACGGTAAAGTTTACTTGTTTTATTTAAAAAAAAAAAAAAAAAAAAAAAAGCAAACAAAAAATGCGATTTAGGTGCTCGCTCTTAACGCAGCAACACTTGGTTTCGCTCGCTCCACTGTCCCTCTTGAGTTTTATAGGCCAAAAGCAGGAAATAATAAAAACTCGCGGTCATAAATTTTATGACAAAGGCATCTATTGCTCGTAAACCTGCTCTGTTACGGTGAAGGGGTGATCTGTGCTGTGATTTATGGTGAAATAATTGGATAAGAGAACAAAAATATGATAAAACGGCAAACTAATAGTGCAAATACAGCTATATAATAGTAATTGTGGAGTTCTTGCTTCTCCTCTACATGCCTTTGAATTTCCAGCATCCCCAAGGAAGGAAAATAATGATAATAATAATATATATAAAAAAAGCTTTAGCCTTTGATTGAACTCTGGGACACACCAGTGCCCTGACCCAATCGTGAACTCTTCACCTCTGAAAGATTTGAATAGACATGCTCCTTCTTCGTGGCTCCAAACCTATACTGGCAGACAATTTAGCTGCAAAGAAGATTGTAAACGCATTAGCTGCAAAACAAGAACCGAGACTGGCAAAGAAAACACGCAGCAGGAATGTTGGATTAATCTAAATAACCGGCGGCTATGGGCCTGTTGCGTTACATAGCAATGCTGTGCAAGTTTATAAATTACAAAACAGTTGGGAAACACCAGCTTGCATCAGTTTAAGTGTTGCCTTCAAGGACCCATGTTGGTTTCGCTTACCGTGATGTTACGCTACGCTACTATTGTATAACTTTACAGGGAGGCCCACAAACTGTTCTCTGATTTGTCACAGCTAAACAGAGTCTATTGAGAATTTTTGTTTTTCTTCATATTTTAAACAATGAAAGTGGTTGCATAAATAATATTGAGGTTTTACTGCATCATGCCAGCTGTTTCTGTCCGTGTGATATTCTTTGAGTGAGCAAGTCCACGATTACAAATGTCCTCAATGAACATATATGCTTTATGTTTCACACTTTAAATTACATGCCTGAAACTCAATTTTGTGCAACATGAATGTTCCTGAACGCTGACATATTTCAATACTGCTTCAGAATCGGAGGGTAAGCGCTCCAGGACCAGTTACACCCGCTACCAGACTCTGGAGCTGGAGAAAGAGTTTCACTTCAACCGCTACCTGAGCCGCCGAAGGCGCATAGAGATCGCCAACAGCCTGTGCCTAAACGAGAGGCAAATCAAAATCTGGTTCCAGAACAGAAGGATGAAGTGGAAGAAGGACTCAAAGATCAAAGTGAAGGAGTAAAAGAAGAAAGGCAGCACTTTTTTTTTTTTCACCTCCACACTTGCACAGTAGAGTTGGAGTTGCCCGCCTGACCTTCGGATGAACCGCTATAAGGAGCAATGACATCACGACACGGTTCTGTGTGCTTCATCACCAATTATGTGTCACTTTCTGCGGTTTGGAACCTAATGTATTGAATATCGCTCACTATGATCAATCGGTTTACATTTCTAAATTAATTTGCTTGCTATGCGATGATAACCCCACTTTACGGTGAAAAAAAAAAAAGCGAAGGTCTAGTGGGAGAAGGATCCTTCAAGGCTTTTGGTCCAGATTGCGCTTTTAAAAAAGAAAGCTGCACAACGTTATTAATTTTGGTTAATACTATAGGATATTTTAAAAAAGAAGTAGTTACCGATAGTTCTGGGGATCATTTCCAACTTTTTTTTTTAGCGTGGCATTAAAAATTAAGGTCAGTGAGCAAGAAAAATAAAATTAGCTGTTGTCGTCTTGTTTTCTTTTGAGAAATCAGGATTTGTTGAAGGTATGATGTGTCTGTGATCAGTTTGTCATCCATGCTGTCTGTCATAACCTTGTGATTGTGTATGATAACACTGTAATGTGCAATGAAGCTGCGTCTGTTTCCCTTAGTAAACTAAAGGTGCCTGGTACACACAAGGCCTGCTTGATGGCCAGTTTGTTGATTGTAAACAATAAAGTCGTTAAAAAAAAAAAAAAAACATCTTTTACTCTGAGTTATTTTTTCTCTTCCTATTCCTGACCCATTGCAGAAAAAAATAAAAATAAAAACAAAAAACAAACAGAGGTGCATCTTAGAATAATTTTGTTGCATTTTTGCCTGCTAAATAAAACTGTACTTCTGTCTTTTCTCAATGCAATTTCTTTTGTTTTGTCAGGTTTTTTTCGGGTCCCCAGAATTTCTCAGGCTGACAAACACGCTCTAAAGTTTAAGGCCCCCCTCGTAAAACTTTATTACCCGCTTTTTCCAGCACTCCACAGGCACACTCAGCTTCCTGTTTTGTCAGGGGATGAGGAAGGGCCACACCAGCCTGTTAGAACAACACAAAGGTGGATGCAAAGCTTCGGCTTCCTGTGGTCGCACACTGACTCGTCATTTTCTGTAAAGGGGGCCATATGGTCAGATTTGTTTCAGCCCTTGGTCTCGTTAGATTGTTGTTAAAACGCCACTTTGCAGCATTGGGCGTCTCAATTCAAGCCCAAGGTTATGAGGTAATTCCCCTCTTCACTTAGAGTAAATAAAACAAAACAAAACAAAACAAAAACAACTCACCTCTCAAACTAACAGCCTCCCATATGATCTCCCCTTATTTGAACCGGTCAACTGCAGCGTCCACTTTCCATGTGCTGTGTTGGGGCCTATAAACATAAACGCGAGAGCTTGCATTCAAGTCTCTCTTTTTGGGGATTTTAAAGTTTACAAGGTTACATATGCCAATTGCCCCAAGCAGGGCCTGTGAATGGTGCGTGGGAAGCACGTGGTGTCGTTTAAGTGGGTTTTATGGCCTGGAAGAGCTGACAAACCTTCGATATATACACATCATATATAATCTTAACTGTCCGGAATCGCAGCTGCTGGCTTCCCCCTTATCGGAGGAGGAAAGGGCTTTGTGCTGGTGGCGGAGGACGCAGTACCTTTCTTCGGACTGTAGAGCAGAGCGGAACAGCGCGGAGGTGTGAGACCTGCTGCTTCTGCAGTAAGTGGCTTTAACTTTAAATACTTGCCTGCGTCTGTGCTGTCTTAAATTTGTTTTTTTATGTTTGTTTTTTCTCCCCTGTATGATGGAGTGACTCTGATTGCAAGGGTTAACTATAAACCTAATTAGATCAACTAATGATGACTCCATTGAGCTACGTTTCTGCAAAGAGATGGAAAATGCTTTTCTGTTTAGCTGTAGCAAACAGAATCAAGCATTTAATGTCTACATTTGTAAATCACGCTGATGATCTTAAAGCTGGCTTAAATAGGCTGCAGCAGTTTATTTGCAGTTGTAAATCCCCGCCGCAAAAATAAATAGGAGAGTAAAAAAAAGTTTCAAAAGAAACACAGTAGTGGTAAGCAAAAAAAAAAAAAGATTGATAGATATATGTCTTTTTTTTTTTAAAATAAGAGCTCTCAAAAATCTTCTGGCGTGCTCCTCCCCACTCCCTCCTCAACCAATCCTGCGATTTGAAAAAACAAAACATTTTGGTTACGTTCTACTTTAAACTCTTGTAGCTTTGACTATTTGAAAAAGTGCTGCGAATAACAGACGGGTTGTTATTTTCTTTCGGTTCAGACTTTATTGTAAGAGCTAAAAAGCCTCAATTTGTCAATGTCAACAATTATCAAGTATCTCTTGTGTCTCACCTCTGCACTGAAATTGGACTAACTTCAGCACATCAGCATCCAACTAATAATAGTAAAAAAAAATGTTTGACTGTTAGTTTCACTCTCTGCTGAAAAAATAGCGTAAACTGCTGGAAATAATTTCTCCAATTCAATATTACGCTATAGTCAAGAACAGCTGCCTATATGATTTCAAGGTCGAGTACATTGTGCCTATTATTATTATTATTATTATTATTATTATTATTATTATTATTATTATTATTATTATTATTATTATTATTGTAAGGTAATCTTTTTTAAAATCTACAATAACATGATGCTAGCATATTATACAGTGAAGAACAGTAGAGAATACAAATGTTTACAGTAAAAACACGATCAAAACCTTTATGCGACCTGTTTTGTTTTCCACCTTGACACTGCGGTCTTCCCAGTGTTTGCGGTTACGATCTGTCGTCATCGTGGTTTCATGGCCATTTTCTGACCATGCCGATCTGCAGATCTTATCTTGAGCGACACAGTCTGACTGCGAAGTGAAAAGTGAATAAATATTTGCACCTTTCGCGCCGTTTGTGTCCTCATGGACATCAGCAGATATATCCAGTTTGATTTACTTGGAGACTAATGAGCCAATGACGTCTTATGACCTCAATAGTTTTCTGTTGCTCAGCTGGAGACATCATTTAATCACCCATATGCCTAAGCAAACAGCTCCGCCTACAGAAACAGTTCACTACTCCTAATCAATGTGTGGAGGTGCAATTATTTTTTATATTAAAGCTCAGATTGATGAGTTTCCCCCCTAAGTTAACAAGGCGCAATGACCGCCACTGCTTTCTCCGGTTCTTTTGGTTGCTTTTGTCTTGAATGTATTGTACTTGGTATTCCAAATTTCCAATCCTGAGGTATTGATTTTGTTTCCAGGTGTAGGAGATCAATCACAGACTTTCAATAGGGGGCACTGTGTAACATACTCCTGTATGAGTGATGCACTCCGGGGGGTGTCTTTTCTTTTTATGTACTCTCTTTATTTTTAGAAATATTTCGCTATAATTCAGTGAGGAATTCCAGACTAAATGCAGTAAAAGGAAATGGATACAAATTCTTTCCTGTTTTCTTAACAGGAATACTGACATGCGCATTTGTTCACCTGCAATGTACGTGCTGTATTTTAACCTTTCATTCTGTGAGATGCCGGAATAAATTGCTTAGAGGTGTTCATGACAACTCAAAAAACTTTATTCTAAAAGTGAAACCGGCCCAAACATCCGATTTCACTGCCATGTTCTGTGTATTCCTTTCTCTGACCTGCGGAGCTGACACTGCCATCCTTCAACCCACAGAGGTCATTTCCGGGTGAGCATAGACTTCCCTTTGTCTGGGGCTCGTACAAGAGGCAGAGATCTCCGTTGCGCAGTTTCCGAACATGAACTGATTTTATTTACAATGTGAAGACAAAGTCGTGACTCTATTTTATTGACTGTTCGCCATAATTCACAGGCGCTGAAGTCCAGGGACTTCTATTCATAGTAGCTCTTGCCCAAGGAAATACCAAATTGCTTGTAAATTTAGTTTTATCGTCTGAAAACGATCTGTCTTAAATTCCTTCCACTGTCTCTGCTCTGCTGGCGCTCAAACATTTCCCATTTTCCGTACTGTCTCCCCCCAGGAGTGCGGGATTAACAGGCCAAAATATCATTGAGATAAAAATAACAAGAGTGAATAAAAAAAAAAGTAAACACTTCGTTCTATTTTGGGGTGGGGGAGGGATTGTGTTTGAATTGTTTTATGTTGCGTGTATTCTCTTTCATTCCGCTGGTTTCCATTTTCAGGAATATCATTCCTTGTGATCAATCTGGTAATATACGACAGATGACCCACGCTTTTCAATGTGTCACATTCGCATATGTACATTTACACGTAACTTACTAAATGCATTTCACTTTAAAATATTTATTCTACAACGTGGAGCAGAAATTAATATTTTTTTATTTGTCATATTTACCATTTTTGAAGAGAAATTACTATCACTTGGATTGTAATAATTTCTTCTGCTTATATGCAATTTATAACACAAACTTTCAAAATATCCATGGAGCCATTTAACGATATTTTACTATATATGTATTGTTTGAAACTATTAAAAATTTATGGCATTTAAACTTGCAACCTAAATGACGTTGCAGAACATTTTGTGGCGCTATTTTCGTCTTATTAATAGCGTGGGTGGTTGTTTTGTTGTTGAGGAGCTTATATGTGTTGTAACGTTACGGTTCGGGTCTAATGAGCTGCAGCGCCGCAGCGGTTTATGTGGGGGAATCCGGTTTCTAAAAAGCACCTCTGCTCCCCTGGCGGTCGCTTTCAACCAGCGTACGCAGCCAACTGGTCTCCAGTCTGTCTGCACTTCATTAAAACTTTTTATTTTAGCTGGACCATCTCTGCCTAACGTTATTACACCTGGGGAGGGTAAACGAGTGGAGGCTATTACATTAAGGGTTTGATTAAAAGCGCATCGTAACGGTTCTCATCAGGGAGCGGAATACTGCTGCAGTTTCTGCATTCAGGTCAGCCAGTCGGACACTGGAAGTAAAAAAAAAAAAAGAAATAAAATAATAATAAAACGTGATCGACACTGGGACTTCTGTGGAGTTTTGATAAATTTCCTGTTTACACGGATACATGTGTGAACACGCATGTACAAGAGTTGTTTTGCAGGGTGTGTGGAGGGGTGGAGGGGTGGAGGGGTTGGGGTGTTCGGCGTGGAGGGGTGCACGGAGAAAGCTTAACAATCCCTCAAATGAACAAATGAAACATCAAATTAGTCCGCCTGAGGGTCTCATTTTTTTGTACTTCTACATTATAACTAGTTATTGAACTAGGTGCACGATCTCAAAGCCATTTGTGAGGGGAGAAAGAATTCATTGCTGTCGCTCCATCAATAATCCTTGGCAGTGAACTATTGGAAGCAGTCAAACGCGAGGGGTGAAACGCGGGTCAGGCTGTCTAACTAATATTAAAATGCGCTCGCCATGAGTTCATGGGGCGAGAGGGAGTGCGTGGCGTTCATATCGGTTGGGTGCACGACAAATATCATGCATTTAGATGAAAATACCACGGAGCCAAGTGGGTACGTTTTCTGAATTGTATTTGTTACATAAAGAATTCACAGCTTGTTCATTTCATGAATTATTAATAAAAATACACAGATCAAGATGTGCATCAGTTTATTTGTTCATGCCTCTCTTCTTTAATCAACTCAATTGATTCAGAATCTGTTTGCTGTTTTTTGTTGTTGTTTTTTTTTTTAATACTCCCCTCCACACAACCCCCCTTTCGAAGCAGGTCACATGTCCAACGTAACATTTTTCATCCGAGGCTTTTCTCATTAGCTTCCAGAGTGTCAGGAAGAAAGGTTACCGAGCGGTCAGTATGGTAATGGCGAGCAGAAGAAATGGTTGGGAACAATGGGAACTTATTTTTCATCTGCTGCTGTCACGCCGTCCTTTTGTATGCGCCGTGTTTGTGACTGAATATTCATATAGGAGCCACCTCAAAGGCAGGATGCTGTGAAAAGAGAGCCTCCGCATTCTCTGTGTGCCCGCACACACTCGCGCGTGTTTGTGCATAGATCTCTTTAACGAGGGAAAACAGAAAACAAACAAAATACGTTTGCGTCGCTTCGCCCAGATGAAGCGCACCAGCTTTCACGCACACTCTGTGTGGTTGTTACCTCACTGCCGCCCTGAAACACCTCGGAAAAGGCAGGCGTCTTCCATAACCTGCTTTCACCGATGTTTACCCGACAGTTCACCTCTACAGCCTCAAACAGAAAGCACATTAGTTGTCTATATGTACCCTGTAGAACCAAATTTGCGTGCTGCACAAACATTCGCAAATACGTCTCTACAGGAATACATGGGCAACTGGAAAACCTCGCCAGCCAATGGACTGCGTTGCACCTAACTCTGCTTCTGCACGTCTCTCTTTCTGTTTGCCCTGCTTCTGCATACACATGAAGCGCCCACGATGATCCTTACAGCCTGGCACTGTAACAACGCAATAACGCTGTCACGGAGTGTGTTCATGGTCCACACAGATCCTCACTTTGTGGAGGCAGCTAGAGAGGCCACAGAGTAAGGGAGCCATGCGCAGTGTGCGGCTACTACTGTGTCAGAGCCTGTAAAACACACCGGGAACCAGGGGTCGTTTAAAAGTGACTGATTTACGGCTTTTATTGCTCTATAAAACGCCTCTAACATCCTCGGTAGGGGTAATAGAAATGTCGTGCGCATTCTTTACAAACAGTACTGCCAGAGTTATGATATGCGTTTTTCACATCGTTTTTAAACTTATTATGTAATTATGGCTGAGGAAATGGATCCCCTGGCTTGGACAGTGGCCAAAATACTGACCTATATTTATTTCACAGAGTTAAACCTATTATTATTATTATTATTATTATTATTATTATTATTATTATTATTATTATTATTATTATTATTATTATTATTATTATGTTAGGTTGGGTTATGTGGAGAAGTAGCATGTTTGAAGAGACGAGAGAAGAATGAAGAATGGGAAGCCAAGTTGAGGCAGCCTTACAGCATCAGTTTACAACATAAAAGTCAACCACAAGTCATGTAACTTATGGTCAGGGCTTTAGCCAGGATTAGCATAGTAACAGCTGAGATGAAATATTGCCTAGTAGTCACAAACATTTGGATAGTTGAAATCGAAGAATTAAACATAATTTTGCAATTTGAGCTAACCGCTCTGTATATTTTAAGGGATATTATTTTATTTAACAACCTCCTCCGCCGTTTACTGATGAGCTGTGGCACATTGTGGGTGTTCTGTCTTAACCATTATCAAGGATGCAGGAAATGACCTACTGTATGCCTGTACTTTTATTATTCCCATCATGTGCAGTAAGTAGCAGATGAATGAAGTCAAAATAATGAATGAAGTAAAAAGATACATTAACGTGGAGTTAAGAAGACTGTTTAGACAGGCATTTCTGTTGATTGCAACTTTCTGACCTGAACAACCACATGTAGCTTTACTATGTAGTCATCTCTACTTAATGCAGAATTTTGATATTTGAATCTTTTGGAATTATTTTATTGTTTTGTGGCCTTATGATAACTGTGATTTAAAAAAACTGTCAGGAGTGTGACTAAGATTGATCCCAGCTTTGTGATTAGAAACATGCTTTGCTTAATGAGTTGTACTTATATATTTAGCAAAATTGTCTTAATAAAGTGCTTGTTGCATCCTTAGGAAGCAGAACTTACTGTCACAGATTCTCCTATTTTAAAAGACTTACCATACAACATGATTGCCATGACTCTTCATTGTAAACACTGGTAGTGTGTCTAAAACTTTCTCTCCATGTGTAGATCTACTTTTATGTTTTCTGTAGTTGATTGATTTGAATTTTATTTTTGTCCAGCATTAAATCCATGGGAATTCTGATGTATGAATTTTTTCAATGTTTGTCTTACTAGGGTTATATTGAAAATTATGCTCTTTCATAATCTTTTTAAATGTTAAAGTATAAATGTTTGGTTTAACATCATAGAAAAACAATGTAAAAGTGAAGGTTATTTCCTTGCTTTTCTTTAGGCTGTATCTTCATTGGCACTCTTACCTTGCTCCACGGTTGGTCTGCTTCAAGAATTAAACCATATCTCCTGAGCATCTCACATCTCCTGTGTTCTATTACAGACTGAACCACAAACCCTTTACATATCTGCATTTAAAACACTTAAAGTGACTCTTGGACTTTCTTCTAATTCTTAAAAGCATTAAAGACACTATCCAGAGGTATATACACTGAGGATAAAAAATATAGCTGGATAATAAACTATGAATTTCACAAGAAATAAAGATTTTTAAAAGCAGACTTCAGATACAAAGAATGGTAAGTCTACCTAGTCTGTTTTGAGGTTGATGACATCACAACAGGTGCAAGATTCAAACTGGTGTGTTGGCATTAGTACGGCACTGTGAGAGGAAAGTAACTTGTGACAGACTTCAAACCAGATTCTGAAGCAGCTGAGTTGCGTTTGAGATCCATAGAGTTACTCAGTATATGTTCCAGCCTTACAGCATTTTCCAGGGATTCAGAGAGGTCTTAAAAAGTCTTAAATCTACATTTTAAAAAAGGTTTAACAAACACCCAGAGTAGCAGCACAAGGTTGTGAATTACAGTTCATTGGGTCTCTTTTGGCGTTATTTTGTTTCCCTTACTTGTTCTATTATTTGCTTGTTTGACACATTTGGACATTACTCTTAACCTCTGACCAAAACACAAAGTTCTTGATCCCAAGCAATAATGGATCCTGTTGGAAGTCACGTGAATCCAAATACTTGATTATATCTTCTACCAGTATGAATTAATAACATTTCTTTGGAAATAAAGGCGGAAGCTGAGTAACATGTGTAAAAGAGCTTGCTTACATTTTTAGCTCTGTTCCATTTAAGCTACGAGCTAGCTGCATTACTAGTGAAGATACTTTTGAAATTCACTTAATCATAGTAGTATGGTTGGACAATAAATCAATAACAATATGTATCACGAGAGACATGTGATTAGTAGCAATAGATATGTTTGAAAAAATGTTTCGCCTTTGATTCAGAACCGCAAACCCTTCTGGGTGATGTAGGCAGAGGTTTGCCATGTGAGACCCCATAGTTGACTCGCAATGCTGGTGCATCAACTATCTCACTCACCATTTAGTTACCTAGCAACAACTTGTTGTCTACCTTGCGCAGCAACAGTTCAAGGTTTTGCCACCATGACTCATATGTTTAATAATAATAATAATAATAATAATAATAATAATAATAATAATAATAATAATAATAATAATAATAATAATAATAATAGCGTGGAGTGAAAAAGGGATAAAACAGAAAAAAATCACACCATCAGTTTGGCAATATTTAATAAAAAAAAATCAATAACTATTAATATGACTGATATGACACGCTTATATCATGATAGCGTTTTCAGCCACATCTTCCAGTCCTTTAAGATGATCTATAAAAGTCTTAAATTTAACCTCCTGAAACATTCAGAGTGTGTTTTGATGTTATTAGAGGCATTTGCATGTCTGAAAGCTCAGAGGTTAGATTTGATCTTGATCTGAAGTAAAGGTTCACTACAAAATGCCAAAACAAATAGAAAAAATGGCCAAGGCATATTCAATTAGGGAACAACTGATTAGAAAGTGAATTTAGTTGTTTTTATTTTCAGAAAGGTCCGGCTATCAGATGTGATGTCGGTTTGTCAGTTTCTCAGCTGAACTAATACTGATATATAAAAAAAAAGTCCCTTCATTAATTTGCAAATAACCTTTATGCAAAGTGTGCAAGCTAATAAAATGATTGGTTTTCTATTGTTGTGCTTTATCCTTCGCCAACCATTGTCCCTTTGAATAATTGGTAGCCATGGATTTTGCCTGTTTTATTTTTTTTTCCCTTGGTCAGCAGCTACTAGTTTTGTCCCCAAGATCAATTACCTTGGTAACAAAACCAGAGAGAGGGAGGCAGGGGGAAGAAGAGGGAAGAAGGAGAGATAAAGAGACACGAGCGGACAGTGAGAGAGAGAGAGCGCTTTGTGCCCACAATGGCGACTGTAGGTATGCTAAATACCTCTGGTTCCTTATCCGGGAACTACCTCTTCCTCTGCTATTGGGCCACTGGGTCACGTGGTTAAAGTAACTTTACAGGGCTGCTCGCAAGTAGGAGGGCTTTATGGAGCAGAAAAACGACAAAGCTAGAAAAATTATTTTCCACTCCAGAAATTAATGATCATGAGCTCGTATTTGATGGAGTCTAACTACATTGATCCGAAATTTCCTCCATGCGAGGAATATTCGCAAAACAACTACATCCCCGAGCACAGTCCAGAATATTACAGCCGCGCAAGGGACACTGGCTACCAGCATCACCACCAGGAGTTATACCCTCCTCCGCGGGCGAGCTACCAAGAGCGTCAGTATAACTGTGCAAGCATCCCCGAGCCCGACACGCCGCGGGGACACGGAATACCCCACTCCGCGCACCTGCTGACGGGAAAGGGCCAGCCTGCGTCATGTGAGACCCCACAGTTGTCCATGTCCCCCGCCACCCCGCCGGCCGCAGCCTCCGCCTGCAACCAAGCCACCCCGGAGCATCCCAACAGCACAGTCTCCTCCAAACAGCCTGTGGTATACCCGTGGATGAAGAAAATTCACGTCAGCACTGGTAGGCAACTTGTGGTGTTTATGTTCCCCCTGCTCTACTCACGCTCCTCTCTCCCCTTCTTCCCTCCCTTTATCAAGCCCCTCTGACTCCCATCTCGTTGCCAGCCCCTGCTCCGATAGCAGGGAAGCCTTTGAAATGGCACAATTGAGGCGGATTTACGACTCGGCATTGGTAATTACACCCACCATAAATTTTATAGCCGAGGTATACTCAGGGCAGCCGTATCACCATGTGGCTTCTGCTGTTATGTATTGCGCGATAGAGAGAGAGGAGGGGAGAAATGAATAAGAGAAGAGAAGGGTAAAAAAAAAAAAAAAAAAAGAAAATCTGAGCTTTGTGATCTTGCATTAATAATTTAGATCATGGTTGGGTGTGAGTGTCCTCTCATTACGCGAAGTTCTTAACTTCCCATTTAAATTTCCTCAAACAGCTAAACATTCATGTCTAATAAATCTTTCTGAGCCATATCTCACTTTGTTTACCCCCTCCTTTTTTTCTCCCTTCTCCTTCTACCCTTTCTCTCCACATCTCCCTTCTTTTTTTTTTTTTTTCCTTCCTCCCAGTGAACTCTGGTTACAATGGGACGGAGCCAAAGCGGTCTAGAACAGCTTACACCCGGCAGCAGGTCTTGGAATTGGAGAAGGAATTCCACTATAACCGGTATTTAACCCGACGGAGGCGCATTGAGATCGCGCACACCCTGGTGCTCTCCGAGCGGCAGATTAAAATCTGGTTTCAGAACCGCAGGATGAAATGGAAAAAGGATCACAGGCTGCCGAACACCAAAGTGAGATCCTCCTCCTCTTCCTCGTCCTCCTCCTCCGGGTCCAACACAGGCTCTGCGGCCGGCGGAGTCGCCGCTGTCTCGGCCACCAACACTGGGGCCCCCGACGAACTCACAGGAGCACAGCATGGCGAGGATATTACCAGGTTATAAAACCACGAACCGTCCACCTGGGGTACACGGAGAACTTGTTATTTATAGAACAATGATATATTTTGTTTTCGTAGCTATCTTGTGCGGTTTCCTTTAAGTCCAAAGTTATATAAAAATGCATGTTATATAGCATGGATTACTGCGAATACCGATGATTTATTTTTTACGTGAAACAGGGTTTAATTTATTTGAAGTTCAGTTATCCTGGTGTTTTTGTTTTTTTAATTAAAATGAAGGAGTGAAACTAGGAAAAAAAAATATACATTTTATCGAAATGTTATTGTGGGCCATTTTTTTTTGCCCAGCTGCCCAAGGTAAAATGCACAATCTATTTATTTCAAACAACACTGGAAGGATATCACTATAATAATAATAATTATTTTTGGTATATTTAAAAAAACAAAAAAACAAAGCTTGAACACAGCATTGGTTCTGAACATGTATGTTTAGGATAACAACAATGTGTGAATTTACCTCGTGTATTTCAGAAACGGGATTTTGATCTGCATTCTTAGTTATTTTTTATTATTATTATTATTATTTGTGGTGTTGATGTTGTGTTTAGACCGTTACAAAGCAGACTATTGTGAAATGCAATAAACGGAGTTTAGTGTACTTGTGCTAATCATATTGGTCAATAAAAACGGTGAGTGTCTACTAGTTTTACATACGTATGCTCGAAGTTAATTTTTGCTAAGACGAGGTCTGCTATAGGAGGATGTTTAAAAACTGTACAGATGTGTAAATACTCAACACGACCATGACTGTTTTCTGACTTTTGTTCCCCCTGCGCCCTTAAACTAGTAACGTGTAAAGACATGACGTGTGCGCGTCTGTGTGTGTGTGTGTGTATGTGTGTGTGCTTGTGTGTGTGTGTGTGTGTGTGTGTGTGTGTGTGTGTGTGTGTGCTTGTGTGTTTTGTGTCCAGCCTTCCTTGTAATAGAATGAAGCTGTTTCCAAAAATATGGAAAAGAAATAAGTAGTTTGCTCCTTGCATTTCGTGCAACCTCATCAGTTTGAAGGGCATTCAATTAGCGCTGCAGACAAGCTACTGAGGGCCCCATCCAGTCCACTCCTGCACTGCTTTCTGTCAGTGCTACCAAACCAACCCCACTTTCGACTTCCAAACCAAAATGCATGCTTTTAATTTAGAACTTGCATTTGTAATATGTTAGAATTGATAGGCGCTTGTAACATAGCCATTTTGTAACACACACAGTCACCCTGCTTTCTTTTTTTCTATATTGCTCCACTGTGCCATGTGACTGAGTTTTCACATAATGAAATAAATGAAAATTTAACTAAAATGTGAACTGAACGCAGATTCAGTGTTAATGCATGGTGTGGCGTGAAATGTATCGCAGCGAAGATGCTGACCTTTGTTGTCAGAGTCTGGCCTGCATGAGGAGGAGTGTTAATGGTTGCTTGTGTCTTTTAAGTTTTGCATGCACATGTGCCTCTGTGTAGCAGCAAAATACATGCGAAATTGTCCCTGCAATCCCAGGACAAATAGACTTTAGAACTGTTTGCAGCTAGGTTTAGTATTTAATTCTCTTTGCTCTTTTATCTTTTTAAATTGCATCGGTTTGTTTGTTTGTTTGTTTGCTGTTTTTATTTCTTTTAGATAAATGTAATTTGAGCATGACTCAGACCCAAAGAAGCCCAAGCATTTGATAGATTATTGAAACTGTGGCATGAATAGGTCGTATAAAATGCCTTGCGTAGTGGGAGGCACAACAACACAAAGGGAAGAGGTATTTTCCATCATCAATCTTGCACCACGGAGTTCTGTATAATGTCCTGGAAAACAGCTGTGATGATAGCCAGTTTTGATAACATCAAATGTTGTGCGGTATCAGCCATAACAACTCTGAAGCATGCGCAAATGTGAGTTTGGACCCTTTAATATTGAGGTTTTGTTTTATTTTTGTTAGTTGTTTTTTTTTTTACATATATAGTGCAAACACAAGCATGTTAAAATATGCTGTTGAGACATGGCTTTTGCAGAAGGCAGTAGAATGGTGGTGAGGCGGCGCTGAAAAATGAATCGAGGAGCCTTTATGTTGTTGGACAGATTAGAAAAATTAATGTGCTCTCCGCAGTCGCAGCATCCCTCCAGCCCCTTTTCTCGGCCCTGTCGCCTCCATGTCGCGGGGCTTGAAAAGGTGCTTCATTGAAGTTTGGGGGGCGAAATGAGAGAAGGCCGAGTTCATCTCGAGGACACATTTTCTGTTCCATTAGGCTCATTTCAGTCTGGATGGCCGACCTCTCCAACCCTGTGACCTGACTCACTTTCTATGCGTGTAACTTCTGTGTGCGCCCTCGCCGGTCCTCCCTTGGCCTCGGCTTTCTTTGTGGTTTTTTTCTGGGTTGCGGCTGTATAGAAGGGGCCTGCGGCGGGGCATCACTGCATGTGTTGCTCCCTTTGTTAAGCACCGTGACACCGGACAGTGTTAAACTCTCGGACAGCGTTCCTCTGTGCGTCCAGCGGAGCTGCAGCACTTCGAAATCTGCGCTTTCCTCATCTGGCGCGAATCTTCATAGTGAGCGAGTTCTTACACAAATACACACAGTAACGTTATCCATAATTTATAGCAATATAAAATAACCACTTGAGATTATGTCTTGCAATTGCGCCTCCAATTTGACAAACTTGATGAATATTTTTACTACGGTGATTAGTAGCGTTCTCCGAGGTCTCATAAAAAGGTGCTGCGGCTATAAATAGTGTCATTTGCTGCGCTCATGTGACTTCTGCTCCCAGGTTGGCTCCGGTGTCCAAAATCCAGCTGCCAATTATAGGCGTCTCTGACAGTACTGGGACACTTGGTCACTGTGATTAGTTTTTGAACGAGGACCTTCATGTGTTGCTTTTCTCTTTTTACACAAAAACTCCTTGGAAACTTTTCAATGAGACATCCACAAATACTTGAATATTTAACGCTGACATTAAATTACTCTGAAATTATATATATATATTATTATTATTATTATTTGCAAAAATAGGAATATCTGGTCTTTCACATAAATGTAAAATATTGTAACTGGTAATTCTCTTAATCTCTTTCCAGAATGTCAAGCCGATGAGAAGAAAGTTATTGAACTTGAATAACAATATTATAAGTTGACATAATGTTTCGGCTTATCTAACAGGACAAAGACGCATGTCTAAATGGCCTCCCAAGGAGGTAAAGTAGCGAAATATAACACTATTACCACCTAATCAATGTACTAGATGCAGTGTGTATGAAATAGTTTAGAATCTCTGATGCAATAAGCAGAAATGATTAGATTAGCTTTAATGTGTAATTATGTAAACGTAACTTCCAAGCAATGAATCTGTCAACTGGTCTGTTACTTCAAGTTACTTTTACATAGTTAACAGCAGTTTTGCCAGCCCAGTTTAGGCTACATGAGTGATTATAGAAAAGGCTCGACTGCCTGCATTATAATCTCGAGGTAAACTGCTGTCAGTGAAAGTCAAACGCACACGTCTCTGTGTTAGTACACATTTGACCTGTCTTCCTGCTGCAAGTCTTGGAGGTTACAAGTGGAGCTCAAATTACAGTCTGAACATCGAAAACATCTTGCACCTTTTGTTTGAGCTCTTGTTAGGAAAGATTAATGTCAAGCAGAAAATGCATTCTTGAGGCACGACTTGATATTCCTTTGCCCGAGAATCAAGAAAGCTCTGCATGACGATGATGGATCTGTGTAATATAAAAAAAACTGCAATGTTTAAAAGTTTTGAAAACAAATTATCTGGCGCCTTCTAAGTCATAAGAATTATTATTATTATTATTATTATTATTATTATTATTATTATTATTATTATTATTATTATTATTATTATTATTATTATTGACTAGCTTTATCTACGCACACCAGACTCTGCCTGGATGTTTACGCACACGTTTATCTTTATTAAGTCAAGAAGTAAAAACTGAACCTCGTGTACTTTTCATGACTATTCTCACATAAATATGTAATGAGTGCAGCCTACAGACTGTAAAGTTAGTCACTCCAGTCGAAAAGTAATGCTGAATCTTAAAAAGCCACCTACCTAACCAGGAAATGTTCTCAGTCAATATGCTTATTGGCGAAAGATTGTCCTGCAATGCTAATTTAAGATATTTCGCAGTTAAGATTCCCTGCCCGAATCTGTTGTAATCTCGCAAATTCACGATTGCTCCCAGTCCCGATGAGCGTGCAGGATCATGGTGCGTTTTGTGAGTTTGCAGTGGACTGCCTAAATTCCTGAGCAGTTACTCAGCTCCAGCGGGTGCCTTCTCTGACTTGAGACTGTTGAATCACACATGATTTTCGGCTCACATTGCACCGCTGCAGGCGCTCTGTGATTTATAGTGCACCTCCGGCAAGGCCTCCCTTTTTCTCCCTCCCTTCCTTTCTTTCGGAAGGTGTAAAAACTTTACTCGAGGAGCCATGGAGATGTTTAAACAAGCGCTAAACAGCACCGGCCACTTCTGATCTGACGCTCACCTGGTTTTTATGACCCGCAGTCATTGTCAGGTTGGCCGGTTATACGTGTGTTTGCCCACTCGTCTCAGGTGAGTGGCTCCTTCAACCACTCAGGGTTGTGATGAAAGCTAGTCGCGTTGTTGTGTGCGTGTTGAAGCTGCAGCCCTTGTAGCAGCTGCACAAAGACAGAAAGTTGAAACAGGGGTCACGCTGCTATTTTCCAGGGACAGAAGAGAGGCTGCCTCACACTGACCAGCGGTGGGTGTGTCATAAATCCGTAAAACTCTGCGCTTACATATGGGGGGAGCAAACCAGAACGTTGTGCACATATGCCTTTAGTGATAGCGGTGCAGAAGGATTTAATAACGTTAAAAAAAACATTTTGAATGCTAACTGGAATGATGGAGTGATCACAGTTTTTCTCAGTCGCTTTGATGTATTTCCCAGAACAAAATTGAAATTCTAAAACCTCCTTGTTCAGTCTCCAAATCATTATGACTTGTGAACATGAAAAACGCTGTGGCTCAATCCTTTGGGAAAGTTGCAAATGCCTTTGAACGTTCATGCAAGTGATTAAAAATTCTCATTTTTTCCCCTACACTTTCAATTGCTTATGTCATGTTGATCAAAATGTATTGTATTGGTGTCTGTTGAATACTTTCAAACCCCACAAAATTTAAACCTAAGTTTGTATAATTTTTTACATACAAAATATTTGAACACGTTTTTATAATATGGCAACATGTTTCTATACATTTCCATTACATGCTTTCTCTAAATCGGTCCCAGATTGGCAAATTGCTCCCTGTTGAATCCTGACTTTCTCCAATGAAGGTAAATGTGAGAAGCATTGGCTCAACCAACGATCGATCAGTTTTCTGAAATAGTTCAAAGTTCATGTCATAAACCATCAACTGGCAAACATATGTATATGGCCAGAGCATAACACAACCTTACATTTCTGACAATGGAAGGATAATGGGGTCAACAGAGAGCGAGAAGAAGAAGAGTGAAGCTGAGTGGTTGAGATGCTAAGAGGCAAAGCAGAGGAAGAAGCAAAAGAAGCCAAGGACTTCTGCCAGTTTTTTCATCACTCCAACATCATCAGGCAATGGTTTGTGACCCACAGGAGGATCCAGATGGACTTCCTCTGACTCTACCCTTCATTCCTTAAACCCATTGAGAATTTTTGCTCAGCATTGAGATGGAAAGTGTATGACTGCCAGCCACATACACAGATGACACTTCTAGCTGCCATTGATGCATCATGTAATAACATCACAGCGGATGCCTGCAAAGCCTGGAGAAAACACTCTAAAAGATTTTTCTTTTCCATTGCAAGAGAAGATATTCTTTGTAATGTGGATGAGAATTTGCGTCCCAAAAGCCAGGAACATCATGGGAGGTGTAGGAAGACTGCACTGCAATTCCAACAGCTCTGCATTTAGTTTTTCTGGATGAGATTGTCGTGTGTTCCCATTTCTACTTAAGTTTTTTTTTTTCTATGTGCTTCACAGTGCTGTCTTTCCCATTCTGCATGACAATGACAAGGTCTGTCAACAACTTACAGTAGCAGCGTAAATATGAATCTTGTCTGGTCTCTTTTATTGATCTCCAACAATTACAATTTACAATGGAACTTAAGCCATGGTTTACAGCAGAACATCCCTCCAGGGTAGACTGTTATATTGACAACATGACTAAGCAATTTGACTCTCATTGGTGACACAAGGACTATCATTCCAGTGCTGCTGACATGTTATTTGAGACAGAGTTTTACTTTTGAGAGAGTAACTAAATATTTTGAGATTACCTGGCTTTTGCAGGTAATCCATGGTGTTTTACCTGTTGTTCGAAATGTCTTGAGAAACGCATTTATTGTTTTGCAAATCTCAAGGACTACTTCAGAAATGCACCAAATCAACTGAGAAAAACTGTTACAGCCAAAGCTTATTAACATTTTGATATGGACAATATGGTTGCCAACTGAGGGTGTCCCCGTCGTAGAGCATCACCAAAAACTAATTGTGCCCATAAGCTATGCCTGACCGTTTTATTAGTATTAAGCATAAAAGTTTGGGAGTAAATTAAAGGACTAATTGGCAGATTTTAAATGAATCATTGTTAGATAGATAGATAGATAGATAGATAGATAGATAGATAGATAGATAGATAGATAGATAGATAGATAGATAGA
>CAEFZX010011738.1:0-47033 GCA_903066825.1 Alfaro cultratus | reverse complement strand
ACTGGTAGAGGAGATCAGTTGGGTCAGTACTGGTAGAGGAGATCAGTTGGGTCAGTACTGGTAGAGGAGATCAGTCGGGTCAGTACTGGTAGAGGAGATCAGTTGGGTCAGTACTGGTAGAGGAGATCAGTCGAAACCTACCACCGTATGTGTGAATACAGTGTCTGGATGTCGCTGCAGGTGTCTGGGTTAAACCAGCAGCAGCTATGGACGCGGTTCCTGGCTCGGCCAGCTGAACCCGGTCAGCACCGTGGAATGTGGGTTTCCCTGCGATGAAGTCAGCATCACAAAAACCTGCTAAGGGCTCGGAGGGAGCGGCCCGACACCGCGGTGCCACATGTCACAGAATCCAAAGTGGGTTTTCATGTAGCTGAACCGCCCATCTTTCCATCCCTTCATCTTCTCCTCTGCCTTCAGAGGAAACTTCCAAAGAAAACCATCCGGCTTAACCAACCAAACCTGACTTTGTTTTCCTGAAATTGTTGTCTTATCTACATTTAATGGTGGCTGTGAAAATGCGTTCATGGCCTCTTGATGGTCAGCTACACTGATTGTAGTGGCCAGGATGATAATGTGAGTGAAAATGAGCTCAGAACACAGATCACGCATTTTTATGTCCAGAAGATTGGTTTATTCCACACCTTGCATTTTGAATCAGGCTTTCATACCTGTGGGTTGGTTCAGGGAAGCAACAGGTTCTGACAGACCCAAGATCAATGGGGATCTAACAGCAAATATTCAACAGAAAATGTAGTTTGGAAGCTGAAATATCTAGCAGCAATGCTAATTTAGCATGCTGTTGGCTGGCGTTTGCAAAGCAAGTCAAGTCGATCCAGGAGCACATTTCCTTTTCCTTGCTGCTGATTGTCTGTACCTCCAAGATAAGGAGGACTGTGGATGTTAGCCTCTACAGTATTGCTAAAGCCTGATTTATGCTTGGCAGACCAAATTCTTGGCACAGCACACGGACAGTTTCATGTGGAAAAGCATGGTGGGTGAGCTAGAGCTCCTCCTGGTGGAGATTTGCAAAGACAGACAGACTTTGTGATTTTTCCCTTAAAGACTATAGTGCTCATGGCTGGGACAGCGTTGCTCCTAAATGTGTTCGCACCCTAATCTCTGTGCAGAATGTACATGCATCAAGCACAAACCAAGTTTCCACTGTGTGTGTTAATACATATTTAATGT
The DNA here is from genome assembly GCA_903066825.1 of Alfaro cultratus. NCBI lineage: Eukaryota > Metazoa > Chordata > Actinopteri > Cyprinodontiformes > Poeciliidae > Alfaro > Alfaro cultratus. The sequence continues at coordinate 45,845 of CAEFZX010011738.1, read as the reverse complement.
TTGAATTATTCAAATATTCAGTTGGAAGTGGTTTTAATGGAGGCCTCAAGTGTTTGTGGAATACTGGGAGCCATTGTCTTGGAGATGCTGAAAGTGGCAGGATTCCCTTTTTATTTAGAATCTGAATTACAAATAAATAAGTAAACTTTCTCACTTGTTGGACTTTTGTCTCATTGGTGGAGCTACAGTTTAGAAATCGGGCTTCTTTAGGCTGCCTGACCGGTTTTAGTTCAGGCCTTGGTGGTCACTGACAGAACAGTAATTTTACACTAATCGGTAGAAAAGGGCAACTTTTTCTCTTTGTTGCATCATTGATGAAATATGCAGCTGGTTTCTTCCATGAATTTATGGTGGATGCAGAACATTTATCAATTCATTTTCAGCCTAAAGGGAGAAAATAAATGTTTGTCTTCTGTTAGATGATTTTTTTCCTGGTCTGACCAAAGTCCTGCAGCAGCAGCAAAGGATTTTTTGGGAAGTGTGAACAATTGTTAATAAAGGGGGCCTCCGGCCTGCAGTGTTTGGAGGAAGTGATAAATTCCTGCATAGTGGAGATATGAAAGGAGCATTGTGTTTGGTACTTTAACAGAAATTAATCTGTGCTTTATGTGGAAGAAACGAGTCATATGCATTGAAACATACACCTGCTGTGCATCAAAAAACATCCTGAAAAATCAGATTAACTTCACAACCAGAATAAAAACAGAAAGTATGACCCGGTCTAGCTGGTTCTGAACCAGATAAGCCGGTCAGAACTCAGGAACTTTATGACTTTATTAAAACAAGCCAAAGGAGTGAAAACATGAACACTGGCAGGATGCATCATTCCTGGAATACCTGGTCATTACACCAGGTCAAACTTTATAAGTAAAGCTGAAACGGAGCGAAGCTGCAGCAGCAGAGAGCATGAAAACAGATCCAGGATCAGTTAGTCCCGCTTGCTGTGTTAGATAACTTGTGTTCTGTATACTAACCTGTCTGACATATTCTAACAAAAACAAGTAAAACCAAGTTTCTACCCAACATCTGTACCAAGAACCACTGAAGGAAACGACTCTACTGAAGACATTGAGAGCAACTTCCTTCTTCATGAAATGTAAACCAATGGAGTGTTGGCAGATTTTAGTGGTTGTTGGGTCTCTCTTTAGCCATTTCTCCTTCTAGCAATAAACATGCATGTTTATTTGCATTTACCCAGAATTCCCTGCGTTACAGTCTACTTGGCTTTCACATATGCATTCAAAGAGTTCACTGCAACTGAACCAAGATTTAGGTCTGCAGGTGGAATGCAGCGAAACTTTACAACAATCCCTTATACTGACAAACATGTGGCAAAAATGGGAAGGAAAACTTTGAACCTGACTCAGTGTGAATGGCCATCTGCCGCTACCAACTGGGGGTTTGACAAGAGCGAGCAAACACACAAAAAACAAAGACGCCCTGATCCAGGAGTACTTTAAGTACTACACCTACAATACTTTTAAGAGTTAACAGTAGCAGTAACTCCTTTAGTGTCGCTACCTTGGGATGCCTTAGTCTCCACAGGTTGGGTAATCCATCAACAGAGATTGGGTTCCAACATCCTCCAGCTAGTTCTGTGGGATCCCAAGGTCTGGCCCGGTAACTCCTGGGCCAGACAGGACATAGTCTGTCTGGGTCTTCCCAAGAGTCTCCTCCCAGTGGGACAAACCCAGAAAACCTCCAAAGGGAGAAGCCCAGGAGCCATCCTGCTCAGATCTCCCTCAATGCAGACGCAATATCTCTGCTTTGAGCTCCTCCTGGATGACGGCGTTCCTTGCCCCATCACTAAGGTGGAGTCCAGCCCCCTATGGAGAAAGTTCAGATCGGCTGCTTATTTCTGGGAAGATGGGAGACAGACGAGAGCAAGAGCTTTGGGGGGGCTTTAGTGTGATAATGAGCTATTTCTTGACTTTTCTTTGCCACTTTTTCCTGGCATCCAAAACCATCATGGCAGTGGCTCTAAAGAACTGGAGTTTAGTAATTGATTATTTATTAGCTTGTTTCATGATCCTGCTGGTCTTCTTTAATACAGTCTGTTGTTTGTATGTTCCTGGTATTAATTGGTCCTTTTCTGTGCGTCCTCAGAGCACATCGAGGCCTTGCAGCAAAACCTGACCCAGGCTTTCCATCAGACCAAGTCCTGCGTCAGCCTGAAGACGGCAGCTGAGAGCCAGATGGTAGCAGCTCAGAGTCAGACCAAAGCCTGTGAATCCAAACAGCAGTATCTGGAAAAGCAGCTGTGAGTCCATCCTTCTGGTCTCAGTGTTAATAAAGGTCAAGGTTTTCATTCTGATTCGGTTTGTGTTTCAACAGTCAGAAGTGTAAAGCCTCTCAGTCAGAAGCTCCTGAGGTGAGCCAAAAAGGCTCCTCTGCCTCAACGTCTAATAACTCCGCTGCCGCGCCCCTCGCTGGTATTCCGGCGCTGACGCTACTCATCTGTGCTGCTCTGCATCTCATAACCTGTGAGTACCAACAGCTCCTCCGATAATCACTCACACACGATGCCAAGTCATCTCTGGGGGCCCAAACTGCTGTAACAGAATGTGCGACGCCTTTATCTCTTCTCAGGATGTCAGATAAACGTGAACTAAAGGAAAGTGGAACTGACAGAAAGTAGGAAAGTAAAAGCTGAATTTAATGTTTGAAATTATTGATATAACAGCTACATGGCAGCTTTTGTCAGATTAGTTTCAATTTACATGAGATTAAAGCAGGAGTAGAAGAGTCACAGCATCATCTGCTGGCTGCATGTTGTTACTGCACTCATAAAGGAAACCTCCCTATGAATATTAAGACCAACCTTAAGTTCAACTATTTGTTTTCCTGTTTCCTATTAACACTAGACAACAGCTTTTATTGGTATATTCATAAAATTTGTGCCAGTATTCCTGATGTCGACTCCTTCTGCTCTTCTTCGTCTTCGGAGTTGATTCTACTTCCTTGGCTCCTGTTTCCACTGTCATTTGAAAACTGAACACAAATTCTGTAGACCGAAGATCTTCTGAAGAAAGTTTGACCACATGTCCAAAACGTGAATTTGTAAGCGGCTTTGTTCTTTTAGGTTTTAACTTTCCATCATGCTGGAAAAATCCACAGATTGTCAGCAAATTCCCAGATTATTGAAAGAAGTTTCCCTTGGAGAGATTTCTATCTGACAGTGGTTGTTGGGTGGGGATCAGCAACCACATTTTCTTCTCCAGAAATCCCAAACTATCAAATAGATTTATCAAAGAAAGTAACGTTCAACCATTCTCAGTTTTTCTTGGACAGAAAGTTACATAACTATAAAATATTAAAACTTCTCTTCGGTTGGATTTAAGTTTAAATCTAATATTATTCTGGTGAACATGCAGAAATCCAGGATCAGTTCTTCAAGACAACGTTTAATTTCTTCCATAAATAAATAATCACTGAAAGCCATTAAATTGTGGTTCACTGAAACTGTTTGGGTTTTGTCCAGGAGTCCAGAGCGGGTCAAACCGACAGCAAGCACAGCGGTCCAGGAGGGGGCGGAGCCTGGACCAACATGACTGCTGTGCAAACTTCCCATCTGCACAACGGGGTCGCCATGGAGACGCTGTCATATGATGGACGCTTGGATACTTTTTTGCTTTTTATTTGCTTTCATCTCCGGATCTGAACCGCTTCATGTTGGACTCTCCAAGCTTTGCTCCTCTTCCCCCAGCAGCGTCTGGGTCCAGATCCAAACGTCAGAACTCATTCACGCCAGCGTTGGGTTTATTTTCTGTTTGGCTTCAATCAGGCTGAGAGGGAGAAAAGGGATTTACTGCTGTCTCCACTAGATTGTGCTTCGGTTTAATGACACAATTACTGCTTGAAACCTTTTGTCTCAACTTTTAGAGGTTATCAAATTCTGGTTTAAATTACGGCTCAGGGTGGGATGTACTCATTTCAACAATAAACCTGAGCACTTTCTACATACGTCTGTTTTCTTTCTCCTAGTCAACTTAAAACCTAGCAGCATGATGGAAACAGATCGATGTCACTGCACAGAAGACGGCAGCATGCAGCAATTCAGGTCTGTTGAAGTAGAAATGCATCTAAAAGATACTTATCAAATATCTTGCAGAAACACTTTTAGCATCAATAACTCCATTATGTGTTGTTATAAATGAATTTCTGGTTCAACTTCTTTCTTAGCATTTTAATCAGGCTGAATATGACCAAATATCAAAGATTAATTTAAATATAAATCAGCCACAAATATGAATAATCTTGAGTCATATATATCTGCTTATTAAAGTAAAATTAAGTGACTAACATAATAGTTAAAGATGCAATATTTTTATTATTTAAAACATATCAAACCAGGTTCCAAGTCAGAAGTTTGGATTTGTGGTTTAAAAGTACTTTAAGATTTAAAGTTGATACTTTAATGCATATCTGATAACTTGAAAACTGTGTTAGCTTAAAAACAAACAAGCATGAAAAGTTTTTTAAAGTTTATTGTTGGTTTGTACAGAGTTTCTCTGAGCTCTATGCACACTGCAGGACGCTGAAGTTGCACAACGTTCCTCTGGGACATCCACAGAGCTTCCCGATCCTCGATCCCTTACGCACCGCACACTGCTCACCGGCGTCGCACTGGCAGCCAAAAAACAGAAAACACACACATGACAACACCACCCAGCAAATTACAAGACATCATAATAAATGAAACAATAAATGTAATTATTAACAGATGTAATTATTAACATCTGAGAAGTTCTAATTGAGGAGGAAACATGAACCCTGCAGGCATCAAATGTTGCATGTTTTTTGTCCCTCCTGGCATTCCATACTTGAGAAGGAGAGCCAAGGTTTAAAAGAGTTTAAAGCATGAAAAAACAAACTGAGTAAAAGTTTGAGATTTCAGCTCAAACAATGCTTCCATAGATACAGTCTCATGTATCCGATCCAGGTTTTGAGCAACCTGGAGGAAAAGTGACAGACTTTAGTCTGACAGGAAAAGTGTTGGTGTGAGACACCCAGAGCCCCCCGGGCCTGCAGGTGAGACGAAGCCTACAGGTGGAAGCCAGCCGAGCTTCTTCTCTGACGACGGCAGTTGTTTGTTCTTCAGCTTCTCCAGGACTTCCTGCAGAGCTTCGATCTGAGGATGGGACAGAAGCTCTTATTTATAACGTTTTCTGATAATATTCTACAGCAGGGATAAGGTAAACTAAAATACAGTTTTTCTTTTGAAATGTCTCTTACACACCCTGTAGACCTGACTGATCCAAAAACAAAACACTAATTTAACAAAAAAAAAAACAAAACAAACAATTTTAACAACTTTGTTTAAAATACAAAATAATAGATGATCAATAAGTTACTGATCCATTAGGAATAATAAACATTCATGACATTGAAAAGATCCAAACAAATCTTGTTAAGGAAAATGACATTCCTGATCAAATTAAGAAAGTTACAAAACAGCGCTCTAAAAAATGTTCCCGTTAAGTTTTCTGACATTTAGCAGATGTAAACAAGTTTGATAATTCTAACTAATCTAAAATAATAAAAGTTTAGTCTCACTTCACTTCAGGCAAAGAAACAAATGCACCCGTCTATGGAAATATCTGGTTTCAACAGTAAAGGTTTTTTTTTTTTTTATTTTTTATTTAGACTCTTAATCAAACTTTATTACAAAACTGAAGCATTTTAATGTTGCCGTATGAACCCTGTATGAGATCGATATGTGGACTCACCAGCTCCTTCTCCTCTTCGGTCTTGATGACGTCGTACTCGGGCGATCGCTCCTCTAGCCGCTCGTCGCAGGTGCCCAGCGACACCAGCAGCCAGCAGGAGGCGCTGAGCAGCAGCATGCTGGCGCTGACCATGGTGCAGACCGACTCGGACGCGGTGCAGGCTGAAGGCTCTGAGGTCGGCAGAGCGGCGGCCTGCTGGAAGCTGAGGCTGAGGCTCCGTCCGCAGAGTTTATACCTAGCAGGAGCGGCTCTGCCGTCACTACGGCAATATTTACCCCGTAACGAGGCAATCAGACGGTTCACCTCAGGGGTCAGCGGAGGTCAAGAGCTCTGCTCCGTCAAACAGGAAGTGACGCGACCATTTTCACCTTTTGACTAACATGAGACTTTTTCTGTGACGGCTGCAATTCGTTTTAAAGCTGGAGTCTGTTGGTCCAAACTGGTTTCCGCCCAACAAAAAGCTCCTGGTTTAACTGGAGGCAACTGGACAATCCAGCTGTCTTCCTTTAAGCATTTTAATGTCCTGGATGACCGAGAATATACGGAGGACCAATCCTGCCAAAAGTAGTGATACATGTAAAAATAAATAACTCGATTTATAAACTACTCAATATGCAAATATAGAATTAAAAATTTAAAAAATAAGAACTTTCCCAACTTATTTGATTATACTGTGTAAAATTAATACTGATTGCATTCAGCAGTATTAATTTTACGTCATAAAATTTTCCACTTTATTTTGAGACAAAATAAAATATGAAAGTAAATAAGAAAATATTAAATACAAAATGTGTAAAAACAGAAATAAAAAGGAAACTAATAAAAACAATAAGTTTAAGTGATGTTAAAATAATACTGCTGAAAATTATTATTGAGATTTTTTGAAAATAATCTCTAAAAATCTCTTTAATAAAAAACACTCCAAGTCGGGTTTCTTTATGATTTTCTGGAGGAATTTTTTTCTCTCTCCAAAATGGCCCTAATATGTTGTTGTAGTAATTTGCTTTGTGCATTTGTCATTTTGTTTGTTGAAGCATTATTATATTATCTTACTGTTCTACTTTCTTATTGTCTAATAAAATAAGTTGGGAAAGTCAATACTTGTTATATTTGAATAAAACATTTGGTACATTACTGTGTTTATTGAGGCATTTTGCTCTACATTTGTCACTTTTGGCAGGATCAGCCCTCCATACTACACTAACGCCTCAGAGGTTTAACAAAAACTCAGACAGAATCCTTTTCTCCTCAGTGGCTCTCAGATATCAAAGCTCAACACATTTTAATGACTATGTTACTATAATTTAAGACTTTCAGGCAAAATTTGGATACTTTTTGGAGGTTATGTCATAAAACTAAGATGATAACATTTCAGACTGTGAGATGCGGATAAAACTAGCAGATCTGATCGGAGCCGTAAATCCTTTACCAAGTGAAAGACGGAGATGAAGCTGATGGAAACAAAAAGCAGACGTATTTAAAGCGTCTCTTTAACCGGAGCAGCTGGAAGGGTCCGTCTGCGTCACAGTTTACGTCAAAGCAGACAGTCAGTCAACAGACACCGGCAGCTCAACACTAACCCAGACAAACAACGTTATCGATTCTTTAATAGCAAAATACTTCAGATTTATCAAACATCTAATTTTCTGCTACAACATCCAGTTTTTACAACACACAGACTCAGAAAATAACCACATATTATTTTAATAACTCTGAACAAAATTACTTTCTTCAAATCAAAAACAAACACAATTATATATTTTTACTGGTAAAAAAAAATCAAGAGATAATTGAAAAAAACAAAAGCAAACTAGGTTTTTGTCCTCTACTATAAAAAAAACGGAAAAACTGAAATTCCTGCAGAGTCAATATTTCTGAAGCAGCTTCTCCTCCATTAGAGGTTCTGGTTTGATCCATTTATCTTATCAAGAGAGAAAAGAGCAGGAAACCACAGACAGAATCAAGTTACCTTTCAAAATAAAACAGATCATAGCTCAACCTTTGGCGAGAGTCCACCCAGAATTAGGAGTCATTCACGATCCAGTTTGGGAAGAAGTGATCCACCTAAAATCAGAGATTCAACTTTGAACTGGAGCCAAATCCAGTCAAAATGTATTTTCTTCCAGTTCTGCATTAATCCAAACTCAGCGGGAGCTAACAGGAGTTAACAGGAACCAACAGGAGCTAACAGGAACCAACATGAGCTAACAGGAGTTAACAGGAACCAACAGGAACTAACAGGAGTTAACAGGAACCAACAGGAGTTAACAGGAACCAACAGGAGCTAACAGGAACCAACATGAGCTAACAGGAGTTAACAGGAACCAACAGGANNCCAACAGGAGCTAACAGGAACCAACAGGAGCTAACAGGAACCAACAGGAGCTAACAGGAACCAACAGGAGCTAACAGGAACCAACAGGAGCTAACATGAGCCAACAGGAGCTAACAGGAGCTAACATGAACCAACAGGAGCTAACATGAGCCAACAGGAGCTAACAGGAGCTAACAGGAACCAACAGGAGCTAACAGGAACCAACAGGAGCTAACATGAACCAACAGGAGCTAACATGAGCTAACAGGAGCTAACAGGAACCAACAGGAGCTAACAGGAACCAACAGGAGCTAACAGGAACCAACAGGAGCTAACAGGAACCAACAGGAGCTAACAGAAGCTAACAGGAGCCAACAGGAGCCAACAGGAGCTCCTGTTGGCTCCTGTTAGCCAACAAGAGTAGTCAAGTCCAAGTCAGTAGCTGCTATCTCCTGTTTCACCACCAGATGTCAGTATTTGTTAAAACAGAAGGGTTAGTGTGTGTTTACCGGGTCTTCCTGTGTTCAGAGGGATGTTTAGTCTTTGGAGGGCGGTGAGGATCTCTGCTGAGCCTGAAACACAAACACACGAGTCCAATCACCTTCCTCCAAAACTCAACTCAACAAATTGTCTCTGAACTGGGGTCAGAACCGTCTGGGTCCGACCCGTTTCTGACCAGGAAGCTGCCGGTGTGGAAGCCACACATGTACCACAGCATGAACATGTCGGTGACGTCCTGGCAGTCGCCCGCTTCCTTCCCATGGAGCGGCCAAGCAGGAGGAAGAGGAGGGAGAGAAGGAGGGATGAAGGACAGAGGGCTCTGCAGAGCAAAAACATAAATTAAAACAATAATAATAAAAACATCTACAGCTCATAAAAACGGTGATATGAAACCAACAGAGACTTCTTCAGGTTCACTGCAACACAGACTGCTACAGAGATCTTTCCTGCCAACAGCTTCACTAGCTATAATAACTCTGAGGAATTTTAATTCATTTGAATTACAACATTTAATTTCACTTTGGGATCAATAAAGTATTTTTTTTATTAGAAATTAATTGAATTTAAGAATGTATGGAGGACTGATCCTGCCAAAAGTGGCTAAAAATTTAGAAAATAAAATGACTTCTTAAATTATTGTGCAAATATTAAATTGAAATATACAAAATAAGAATTTTTCCAACTTATTTGATCATACAGTGTAACAGATTACAGGGGTAGTATTATTTGTTTTTCAGGAACATTGTGCCATTTTATTCCACAATGAAGTAACTATGTTGACTTCAATTATCATAAAAATCAAATATATTTGATTTTTTAAATTACAAAAATTAATTTGTAATTTATTGCCTTCAAATTGGGAATTTTTAATCCAGGTGTGTCCAAACTTCAGGCCAAGTCCGGACCCTGATCTGCTTATGCTGCATAAACAGAACTTTAACATAACAGTTATGTGCTTAAATATTATTTTATCAGTCAAATTAAATCAGTTTTTATTTCCAGAATGTCATTAAATCAGTGAGATAAGATGTATGATATTTAATGTTAAGAGTTGCTAATCAAACTCTTAATGATTAGCAACTGTAATATTACTGTAATGTTCCTGTTACTATAATAATAGCAGCTGTAATATTCGAAAATTCATGATCTCAATGTGGCCTGAAACTCACTTCCCTGCTACATTTTAGCAAAATTTTAAAGTGTATTTAAATTCCCCAAATGTAACAAAATTAGGAAAATACTAACTGTAGTGATGTCAGGTTTAAAAACTGAAAAGAGAGTCAGATTTACCACTGATCCCATCTGAGGAGGAGGAACTGGAGGGAACAAGATGTCAGTCAGGTCTCCTTTCCTTTTCTCTGCAGTTTCTTTCTCTACTGTGTTCTCATTCTTAGATCCTGCTTTCATCTGAAAACAAAAACAAGCCCTTATTGACAGAAAGAGGCTGCTAAAAGCTGCCACGGTGGGTTTGATTGGTCGTTGCTGTGAATGTTTCCTGACAATCGGCAGAGATGAACTGATATTTAAAAAATCCAGATCGGTTATCAGTGACAATGTGGCCGATCCACGAAGGCCGATCTATTTAGTCTAGATCTGCCTTATTATTTATTTTATATTATATCTAGAATTCCTAATTGCACTTTTTGAACCACTTGAAAGGTTTGTTGCAGTTTATTTTAACATTTGTTTTGTTTTTGCCAGTTTCTTTATTATTTATTTTATATTGGAGTTCTACTCCTATCTGCACTGACTGAACAAATTAAAGTTGATTTTATGTGTTTGACCGAACTGGTGAAGCTGTTGGAGTATGAAAGGTATCAAATAAATGTGTCATTCAGTACATTTATGTCTGTCTTTAAAAACAGAAATGTTTTTTTCTGGATAGGAATCAGCTAATATTTAACCTCAGATATCAGAAGTGAAAAAGTGGATCGGTGCATCCCTAACAATCCGTCCCAACCAGAACACCGACCATGTTTGGATCGTCTCTCTGTGTGGATGTCCTCTCTCGTCCTCCGTCTCCTTTGCTCTCGTCTCTCCTCCCTCTCTTCAAGTCCAGGTTGCTGCTGGGAGGACTGGAAATCCAGCTGCTGCCCTGCAGCACCAACAAACAAAGCTTCATGACGCCAAACCCAGTTTTCCCGTTATTCTGTAGGTTTCACCTCAGAATGCCCAACATTTGGTTGGAGGAATTCTTTTCTGCAAATACACAAAATCCTACCAAGTATTTTAGTTGAGCTTCTAGCTAAAATATCTTTGCCTACTTCAGTTATTGACTTAACACAAGCTCCTACAAGTTTACCGAGATATTTGTACTAGAACCTAGATAAAAATATTTTTGTGTTTTTGCAGTGTAACATAATAATAATGTAAGAAAAAAATCTCAAAGGCTAATAAACTTTAAATTTTAACAAACATTTAACATTTTAAATATCCAGAATAAATAAACAACAGAAACAATAACTAAAATAAATTATAAAGTCTCTGGAAACAAAATTATCCTTCAAACAAAGAGATAGTTCAGACCAAAACACCAGACTGAAAACTTTTGTCATCCAGTTTTAGGTAGAAAGAGAGAAAAGAGAAAAACGATAAATTATGACAAAAGAAATTATTGAGTATGTTTTCATTTTTCATGCAAATAATTGATTTATTGCTTATTATGCCAGGCCTATTTTACCTGAACTATCTGAAGATACAGGAGAAAACTAACGACGGATGCGTCGCAGCGTTACCTTGGTTACGGCGGCGGCTCTGCTCGGGCCGCGCAGCTCATCGGGATGCAGCAAGCTGCTGACGTCCAGCTCCTCCTCGTTGTTGTACTCGTCGTAGCGAACGCGGCAGCGCTGATCTTTGACCCACAGAACTACAGCGGGGTAAACCAGACCGTCGGCCGAGTAAACGGCCCGGCAACGCGACCCGGGCTTCCAGTCCTGAAACAGACACACGCATTAAAACACCATCACTTACAATGTTATCAACAAACAGTCTGCAGAAAACTGAAGCATCTGGTTTGTTTTTTTAATGAAGGCTGTCCTGAAACACATGGTCTCTGCTGAGAGCCAATCAGAACGCTGGAATCCACCTGAGCCAGACCAGCAGATCGCATTTCCTGCTGCAACTCAAGAACTGCAACGTTCCCCAGCAGCTGCTGGTCGTCTTCTAGACAGCCGTCATTCACGATGCCTTAGCTCAGCTAACAAACAGGACAGGTCAAAGGTCATAAAAGCTGCAGCTACAGTCTCTGCAGTAGAGCTGAAGATAATAATTCCTTTAATAACTGATTATTCTGACGTTTAATGGGATTTTAAAAAATTGGCACATTCTGCAGATTTTCCATTTAACCACTTAAGATTTTGTACAATATTAAAAACACATTAAAAATAAACAGAAACAAATTAAATTCCTTTTTAAAATAAGTAAACAAATATTTTATTACCGAAAATGCAATAGCAGCATTCCTTATCAAAAGATGCATCTCCAGTTAAAATAAGTCCTCCAACATCAACATGTGGAAAAACTCTTTACTTTCTGAAGGTCAATAATGACTGATCTGTTGACAAATTATTTGATTAACTGATTAATAACTGGATAACAGAACGTGCTTAATACGAACATTTCTTTACAGAATTTGAACCAGGTCAAGCTAAAACTCTCACCTGATGAGTTCTACGTCAAAATATTTATGAAGTTTTTTCATCTTAAAAAATTCAGAATATTCATATTTTTGTACAGTTTTAGCTTAATTGCTGCTCTCGGTGTTGTTGGCCTTTAAGTCTTTATACTTTAGTTGACAGTTAATAAATTACTAAATTAGTTGACAATTATTTCAATAATTGATTCATCGCAATTAATCTGACTAATAGCTTCAGCTTTCTATCCTGGATGCCAAATCTGTGCAAAATGAATCGCTCACCAAACTTTTCCATTCAGGCGAGCGCTGCGTATGTTTCCTTACATTTAAAAGTCTGTTCGCTGAGAGTGTAGGAGCTATTTCTCCATTTTTTGGTTAAAGCTTATAATTTAGATTATTCATTTTTATTTGGTTATTTTCTAGTTGATTTATAATTATAATTTTTGTTTAATTTGTCATTTCAAATAGGTTCTTTGGTTAGTAATTCACTTAATTAGTTAATTGATTTCAGTTTGGGACGCGAGTGTGTCACAGTATAAATAGGTGGGTTTTAGGTAGATCATTATGCACGTGGGTGGTCATAAGGTTTTTTACCAGTCACCAGTCAGTCAGTCACCAGTCAGTCACCAGTCAGTTATTAGTCAGTTATTAGTCAGTCTGTCTATTAATCAATGAGAGAACAGGTGCAGGAGTCAGAGCAGGATCCTGAAGCCTTTAACTTGTTTTTATCTGAAAAATGGAATAAAGCAAACGAAAGAGCTGCATTTTGACTGTTTTGATCCCCTTTTTTTGGACTGCGTAAGCCGGAACTCACGGTGCACTAGTGACTATTTGAGTTTAATTCCCTTTGCTTTGATCACCGTTGAGTCTTGAGTTTTTTGATTTTTTGGAATTTAAGTTTGGGACAAATAGTCACTACAGAGAGGATGTGAACCTGCGTGACCTTTCCTACCTGCAGGTTAAATGAGTTGACCAGAAGCTAACGGCTAACCTGAGGCTGTGAGTTCTGCGTTTGCTCTGTAGCGCTGGGACTCACGGCCAGGTCCTCCTTGTTGCCGTAGACACTGAAGCGAACCCTGGAGCAATCGCCATCAGCCGCCACCACCGTCGCCGGGTAGACGTTCCTGTTCTCCGAACACGTGGGCCAACACGGAGCGCCTGCCTGATGGAGACATTAACCCAGTGCTTCTCAAATCCAGTCCTCAGGCCCCCCTGCTCTGCATGTTTTAGATGTGCCTCTATTCCAGAACAGCTGATTCAAATGATTGCATGACCATCAAGTGCTGCAGAAGCCTGTTAATCACCCACAGACTCAGTCCAGGTGTGTGACTAAAGGGAAACACCTAAAACATGCAGGGCAGGGGGGCCTGAGGACTGGAATTGAGAAACACTGCATTAACCTGATGAGACCCAACCAACTGAAATGAAGGACAAAAATATTCAACTTTTGGATGATTTACTCTGTCTTTAGATTAACCTGTATTTGACTTTTTAGGCTTTCAAAAATTCTGTAAGAATCTCTGTGAAATCATACATTCATGGTTCAGTTCTCATATAAATGCTGTTTTATTACTAATATTACCATTGCTGCCTCAGTGTCTGTCTGTCCGTCCAGCTTTTCTTCCTCCTGCCTTTCTCTGCTGCCCATCTCCACCGACGCTTCAGCTTCTCTGAGCTGCACAATTTGAATGATATATATATATATATATATATATATATATATGCCACTAATAATAGATTTATAAAGATAGTTTCTAAAGAAGCAGAAGCAGACATGAACCTGAGGTATTTCCGGAGTTTCGCTCGGGGTCGCCTCGGTGTCGTTTACCGCAACCAGGGCAAGAAGCTCCTCCTGTGGACGGAAAACACAAACTGTTACAGCCGCTAACGACCTCAATAAACGCGGGAAAATGTCAACAGTTCACCATCTCGACAAGTCTGCTGAGTTTGAAGTGGAAAACGGATTATCTGAGGAACGGCCGCCATGTTTGTTTCTGCTAGCCGCTTAGGAGCTTGTTAGCTTCTTGGCTAATCCGCGAGGCAGTTGGACTACATTTTTCCGTTGCCTTTCAACTTCCGTTTTTATTGTATTTTATTTCGTTTATGTTTTCGTTTTTAAATATGAAATTGTGTTAAAAACACAAACCGGCTCCAGGACTTCGTGAGGAACGCAGTTTTCTGTCATGGCTGCCAATAAATCAGACGCTACCCACTATCACGTAGCTTCACAGCCACTAGCCAAATGGTGAAGAAGGACTTCCGGTCTGGCAGTTCAAAATAAAAGCAGACTCTTCCTTCACTTTGTTGTGAATGGAACGCAGTTTATGGAAACCCGTTTATGTCCAAGTTTAAGTTTCCCTGTGTTTTAAGTAATTTATATTTGATTTAAAACGACATTTTTCCATTAGTATCAACCAAATAAGAAGATAGAGTAAAAAGATTTACGTGTATATGTATATATTTTCTTCTCCTAAATATGTTAAAATTAGAAATAATATAATAGTTTTGCTTATCAAATAGTATTTGATAAACAAAAATATTAAGTTGTGTGCAAATTCTGGTTTTTGAAAGAGTAAAATGGAAAAAAAAAACACATCATAAATAAATGACAAATTAAGGTTAAAGAAACTTTTAACATTTTTTAAAATTATTATATCAAACGTATGTACATTTGTGTAGGCTAACAAACACTGTAAATAGCATCATTTATACTTTGACCAACACTGTATAAAGCTTGGTTAGGTTATTTTCTAGTCTGTGGAATAACTAAAGTCCTATGTCTGGACTTTGATTAGGTCATAGCAGCGGTTTGCTGGAATTACCATTTTTACCACTAAAAACTTGCTAAATATTTGCTTTTGGTACTTTGTTTCCTCTTTTTGGCTGAACCAACAGCAAAAGTCTGAATCAACTGAATCTGAAATTGCAAATTAATGTGTTAGTTGTGGATTCGAACAAATGAGGAAGGAAAAGAAAGATCAAATATTTGTAGTAGAGCGTAACACCGCCTGTGTATTCCAGCAGGCAGTAGAACAGACAGCTAACCACAGACAACATAAAGGAAGTTCAGGATGTTAATGAGATGTTTGGAGAGCTGAGAGCTGCAGGAAAACCAGCAGATTGAAGACAGCAGAGCGTAAACCAGCAGGAGGCTTCACACTTTCAATTAAAGGAGCCGTCAGCAGGTTGGTGGATTCTAGAGAAGTGGCCCAGCTCACTAACAGGGAATAAACTTTTTAACAGAAACATGATTAAAAGGTTGGAACAAACTCTACATATCTATCTGCTTAGTTTCATTTAGCTTGATAAAATAAACTTTTTGTGAAGTTATTTATACAATACAGTAAAACAGGAGTGTCCAAAGTACGGTTCGGGGGCCATTTCTTGCCCTTGTAATGATTCTGTGCGATCCCCAACTGCACTTTAAGAATGATACAAATTTACCCTGATTATTTTTATATCTAAAACCAAACCTGCTGATCCTGAAACTTTTTGTTTGAGTGAAACAGATCCCAGCGAGGCGTTCACTGACTGATCAAAGCGGTCATGTGATCAGCTCT
The DNA here is from genome assembly GCA_903066825.1 of Alfaro cultratus. Classification (NCBI taxonomy): domain Eukaryota; kingdom Metazoa; phylum Chordata; class Actinopteri; order Cyprinodontiformes; family Poeciliidae; genus Alfaro; species Alfaro cultratus. Next base: position 30,107 of record CAEFZX010011738.1, on the reverse strand, counting down.
TATTGGCTGATAACGAGCCTCGTCACGCTGATCATATCAGAATAAATCATATGCAGGACTTTGAATAAAACTGTTGTCACTTGTGGTGGACCATTAATCACCTGTGATTTTTAAAAAAAATAGAAGTTTCTTTGGACAGACTGGTGACCTGCCCAGGTGACCCCTGATTACTTTTATTTGTAATCAGGGTAACATAATTTTATTACAATGGAAAATGTTAATTACAACACAAGTATTGAACTTTTTATGACCAAGCTTTTATAATAAGTAGAACTACATTTATCCAGAGAAAAAGTCACATTTTCTGCATTTACTTCATTAATTAAACTCAGCTAAATATAGGAAGACTTTCAAACGGCAGTGACCCAAAACCTGGTATTATGCCAGAAATAAATGTATTCAAATGAGCCCAAATTAATTGTCTTTCTTTCAATACAACAATCATACAAAATCCTTTTTAGGTTTTGGATCTACAATGAATAACATCGCTTTCCTGCAAAAAAAAGCAAAAAATTGTAATACTGCAATTACTTGATTTTATTTTGTTATATTTTCTTGACAAAAAAATAATAATTCTGACTTTTTTTAATCAAAATTCTTAGAAAAACTCTGAGATTAAAGTCAGATTTCTGAGAAAAAAATATATTAATTAAATATTCAGATTTAATTCAGATTTTGATTTTTTTTTATTTCCTTTATTTAACCAGTAAACCCCGTTGAGATCTGGATCTCATTTTCAAGAGGGACCTTGGCAGAAGTCTGCAATAAACAGCAACCTGGTTACAAAATAAAACCAATTAATACATATGCACAAATATAAAACAATAAAAACAATTTAAAAGCAGTGACAATGTTTCATAGAAGCTTGTTGCCTATCTTTAAGAACCGCTCGAAATAAGTCCAATGAAATCATTTCCGACATCTTGAGTTCAGACTGGAGCTGTAGGAGCCGACACACTGAATGCTTTCTTCCCTTTTTCAGTTCGAACACGTGGAACATGCAGAAGAATAATGTCATTAGAGCGTAAAGAATGAGAACTAACAGATCTATGCAAGAGAGCTTAAATATGCTGGTGTTAGGCCAAGTAGAGATTTATATATCAAGATCATCAAATGATTGTTTCTCCGTACACTTAAAGGAGGCCATTCAGCTTTTGCATACAAATCACAATGATGTGTCAAACGTCTACTATTATTATTTTTATTTATTTATTTATTTTTATTTTATTTTATTTTTTGTCTTCTGTACTTTTAACTCAATGATTTTGGCCCACATGATAAAAAGTTAATACACCCCTCCTGTAAAATGTTCTGATCAGAGCTGATCAAAGCGGTCATGTGATCAGCTCTGATTGGCTGATAACGAGCTTCATCACACTGATCATATCAGAATAAATCAGATGCAGGACTTTGAATAAAACTGTTGTCACTTATGGTGACCATTAATCACCTGTGATTAATGGTCACCATTAATCACAGGTGATTAATTGTGACCATTAATCACCTGTGATTAATGTTGGTTTCTTTTTTTTTTTTAAATAAAAGTTTCTTTGGACAGACTGGCGACCTGTCCAGGTGACCCCGCCTCTTGTTACCTGGAGAGGCAGCAGCATCTCCCGACCAACTGGGTGTTAGAAAATGGATTGAATTAAAAATCTGCAGACAAAAAAAGTTGCCAAAGAAATTAGAGGGAATTTTGACAAAGTCTGACTTGTTGCACATATTATTTATTAATTAAATATGAATTTCTTTCCCTGTCACAAAATAAATTAATTTGATTAATTGTTCGTCATATTAATAATTCTACAGTCAGTAAAATTATTTTCATCTGTTCTTCTGTGTTTTATGGAATATCTGCACAAAATATCTACAGTAGAAATGGGACAATGCTTTTAATGTAATAATAACTGAAAAACTATGTGCTTTATAATATTAAGTTAGCTACTTATATTTGTTTATTTTTATTATGTTAAGGAAAGGACTTCCTCTGGTGTTTATCATTTTTCCCAAAAATGTAAATAGCATTGGATTTTATTTTCATTCAGTTTTTTTATAATAATAATAATAATAATAATAATAATAATAATAATTCCTTTAGGATATCATTTTAACTTATTGTTGTTTTTTATTGCAAATAATGTTGTAAAAAAAATCTGCCTAGTAATTTTTTTTAAATGTATACGTTTAAATAAATAAATTTCAAGAATTTTAGTACAAAAATGAGTAAAAACCACAATAATGACAAACATACAGAAGATTTGTAGGTTTTAACTGAACCAGCAGGTGGTGCTATAACATAACCTCTGTTCTCTCTGCAGGCTTCTTATGAAACCTTCACATCACAGATATAAAGATTCACCTCAAAACAAAGACTGTAGAAAAACCAAATATATTTATGAATTTTAAAAACATGTTTGGAACGTGCAGATGTTTAATTTTGTGATGAATAAATGTGCTGATCAGGTTGTAAAAGGACTTTTTGCATCATGAATGAGTCATGATGACTCATCAGGAGCAATATTAGATAATCCTCAGAAAGATTCACTTTATTTTTTATTTTTTGTCTTTTTAGTTTTAAACATCCAAACACGTGATTGTTCTTTATTTCAAGAATGGAATCATTTAGATATCATAAGCTTCTTATTTTATTCATTTTTTTTTTTATAAGTTTAGTCATTAGTTTCTTATTTTAAAATATAGCCTAGGAAAATACAGAATTTTATTCAAACTTCTTGCAGAAATTCTCTTTTACTCCAGCCAACTGAAACTATATATTGATTATATTTGCTTTTGATGTTCTGCAGGAAAAACACTCCTAAAATGTTCCCTCCTGACATTTCATGTGATTTTCATGCAGCTTGGGTTCACTTTCACTTTCACTTCTCAAAAAAACTCTGAAAATATGAAAGAGCACCAAACGGCTCCTGATGACCCATGAAACTCCCCACAAATCCCCCAAACAGAACCTTCCTGCCGGGACTCCCCCTGGCCGGTGCTGGTTCTGCCCAGACACGTCCTGCAGCGCTGCAGTACCGCCGCCTGGCCGCCAGAGGCAGCATGCGGCCAGGTTCAGGGGGCCAGCATGTGGGACAGAAGCAGTGCAGCTCAAACACACTAATTTATTTTATTCACTGCAACACGTTCAGAAAATGTTTTATTAAGGCTTTGATCATTTGACCTTTGACCCCATGGTAGTTTCTAATCCTAAACATGCAGCTGACCGGCTCGTGTTTATCACCGGACCTTCTCCATTCTGTATTTTTAACTATTGCACAACCTGCATCATCATCATCATCATCATCAGCAGCAGCAGCAGCAGCAGCAGCAGCAGTCCGTTATCCAACCCGGCGGGCGCGTGCCCCAGCGCCCCCCTCCCCTCCTTGTTTCTGGACGCAGCAGGCTACATGTAACATGAATTAGGTCAGGTGTGTGCTTTGATCTCGCTTTTGGGGGATTTTTTTTGCACCAGAATTGTTTTTGGGAGCAGAAAAGAGGAAGATGTGGAAATTCCTCCAGTCAGTTAGAAAACAGCCGGTAAACAGGCAGAGAGAGAGAGAGAGAGAGAGAGAGAGAGAGAGAGAGAGCGCGCGGAAAGGAGGGAGGGAATGCGGGGGATTCTCCGAAACCACCCACGTGGGATCGCCGGTATCAGCGCCGCGTTCAGCCAATCAGCAGCGCGCTAAGAATTCTCTTTTGATCAGCACGGACCAATCAAAAGGCGCTCTGCCGCGCGCGGCTCCCCCCGCTGAACTGACGATATAAATACAGGAGTTTCGGCTGTCAGAGGCAGAAAGCGACTTTACTCTCTACCGAACCGGACTTTTATCCGAACCAGAAGCACTTCTGTTCCGATCTGGATTATTCTGCCGTTCTGTTTGGACTTTGTTTTTTCTCTTTCTGGAGTTTAAGAGGACAGCGAGCGCTGTGGATTTAATTTATCCTTCTAACCTGGAGCTGGTGGAATATTATTCTGAGTTCAACATGACTCTGGAGGAGGTCGTCGGAACCAACAGCACCGAGCAAAAGTAAGCGCTTTGGCTGTGCGAAATGATGCGCAGATGTTTAGATGTTACCTTTAGACATGTTGGTGCGTTACTGTGAGCTGGTCGTGGTTCTAACCGCCCCGGTGTCTCTGCAGGATGGAGACGGTGAGTCAGGCTGTGGAGGAGCTGCTGGTCGCGGCGCAGCGGCAGGACTGCCTCACGGTGGGGGTGTACGAGTCCGCCAAGCTCATGAATGTGTAAGTAGGAGTTAAAGTTCAATATTTATGTGTTTTCTGTGGTTTAAACTCAACATTTAGGTGCTTTATGGGTCTGTTGTTCTAACGTTCCTCTCCTCCTGGTTCCGCTGCAGAGATCCAGACAGCGTGGTTCTGTGTCTCCTCGCCACGGATGAGGAAGATGAGGATGACATCGCGCTGCAGATCCACTTCACGCTGCTCCAGGCTTTCTGCTGTGACAATGACATCAACATCGTGCGGGTTTCCGGCGTGCAGCGGCTGTCGCAGCTGCTGGGGGAAGAAACCGAGGACAGCAACGGCAACGAGCCGCGGGACCTGCACTGCATCCTGGTCACGGTAAGTCCGCCTCCCCGGTCCTCCCGGAGCCTCTTCCTTCCTTCCGGTGCAGTTTGACTCGTACTTCCGGTTGTTTGTGGGTCCTAACGGCCGGTTCCGTTTTGTCTGTGCAGAACCCTCCGGTGCAGCCGCTGCAGTGCCAGGCTCTGCAGCACGTCAGCAGCTTCTGCGAGCAAAGCCGCTGCAGCAACCAGTGGGTCCCCTGCCTGGAGCTGCGGGACGGCTGACTGAACTGAACTGAACTGAACCGAACCGCCGTGCAGCGGTGAGAAGGAGTTGGATTTAAGCGACCCGACCTCCTGCAAGAAGAGGAGGAGGAGCGGAGAGAGAGAGAGAGAAAGAGGGGGGAGGCGTCAGACCCTCCCGCCAGCCTGGACCGAACCGGCGCGAGCTCTCCAGCCGCGTGATATGGGTCGACTGGTTCTGAAAGCCGGACCGAGACGTGTTGGAGCTGCTGGAGGAGCAGCTGAGGAAGAGGAGGCTGTTTTAAAGAGACAGCACGTGACTGGACTGATGAATGAGTGAAGAAGAGGCGCACGTGGAGATGTGAACGAGCTGCAGGTGTTCGGCTCACCTGTGCGCATGCTCCTGGACTTAATCATGAACTTTCAGACACAATGACGTGATATGTGTTCATCAATGTGTTGACTCGATCTGATGAATAAACTGTTGAATACATTTACGATTCCTGAGTCATTCATCTGTGTGTGTGTGTGTGTGTGTGTGTGTGTGTGTGTGTGTGTGTGTGTGTGTGTGTGTGTGTGTGTGTGTGTGTGTGTGGTGCATACCTTCTACCTTAAAAGGTCAAATCATTAATCCAGTTCAGGGATGCTAAAGATGTGGCGCAGGGGCCATTTGTGGTCCTAATCCACAGATTTATTTCACCAAACTGCTGATTTTAATCTGCTGAACATAAATAAAAATGAAGTGATGCAAATCAGAGTTACCTTCAAATGGAAACAAAAACTTTGATAGCACTAAAAACGTGCAGTAACTAGTAACAGTAACTTGCAGCATAAAATACATCTAAAATGATTTACGGAGTATTTCTGTAAATATTGTATATTTTATTTTTGTATTTTTCATAATAGATCAAATTTAATTATACTTTTACATCTAAATTTTGGATCCATCGCAGAAAGTTTGCAAAGTTGCTAAAACTATTAAAGTTAGCTTGATAAAATTCTCGAACGCAACATTGGCTCCTGGTTCCACCAGTTTGAGATCCACGGCTCCAGAACTTTGTGTCATTAAACTCCAGGGCTCGCCTTAGTCATTCTGGATTTCTGTTTTTCAAAGTTAACTTTACTTTTGAGAAACTTACTTTCTTCATTTTACAGAAATAATCTGGATTCCTCTTCCATCAGAATCAGCATTAAAGCCTGTAGTAATCTGAATGGTAACACTGGGAGCTGATACCAACACTGCAAAAAATACCCTTCTCAAAACAAGTTGATATATATATAAAAAAACAGGATGTATTCAAATGTTATAAGTGAAAAATGTCTGTACTTTTCAAGAATTATTGACTTAAAACTGGCTCCTGTGTCTTTTGTTAAATTTGTCTTAATTCAAGTGTACTGACATATTTTAACTAGAAACTAGACACAGATATGTGTTGTAGGGAATCTGAACTGCATCAGTTCAAATCTAATTTATTCATACTCTTGGTTATTTAGTTTGGAGCACAATATACAACAAACATTAATGCTGGTGCGACGACGTCAGCTTAAAGCTCAGAGTAGTTAGATTTAACTACATTCCAACAGAAACATGACATCAGAAAAAGACATGTTGCCGTTATTCAAATACAGAAACTCTTTAAAGTCAGAGTGTGAAAAATGTAGCTTAAAAATGTTCTGAAATGTGGATTTCACAGTTTTAATCCACAGCAGTTCTGCTCACAGAGAGTCTTATTCACATAAATGCCATCAGATTGTTATTAAACTGTTACTGTGGAGGCTTCAGGCTGTTCATAAATCACTAACTATATCAGCCACATTCTGAGAACATCAAGCCAATCACAGAACCACGTGACTAATTAACAGATTTTCCCACCTGAGTTCCTCCAGAGTGTGTTCTTCGGCAGCATCTCCTTTCCTGGCCATATTGGTACCATATTGGTGCCATATTGGTGCCATATTGGTACCATATTGGTGCCATATTGGTACCATATTGGTGCCATATTGGNCCATATTGGCAGCTTCACATCTTCACATGATTTACTGAAAACCTCACAGTTCACTAATAAGATAGATAGATAGATAAAATTTTTATTGTCATTGTCACATGAACAACGAAATTTGAGAAATGCCATAATTTCAGAGATATGCCATAATTTTTATAATGGCCTAATTTCAATCTTTTCATCCCCCAAACATGGAACTAAATATATGTCTGTTTTTAAAGCGTCTTCAGAATGGACAGTCATGTCGCATTTTAGCCGACTTATACGTCACTGACATGAGACACACGTCATAATTCTGCACCAGAAAAGGCCAGACGAGGTAAAATCAAGATGTAAACAATATTAATGGCTGAAATTCTAATTATGAAATTAAGAAAGCAGTCTGTGTTTGTCAGTGAACGCATCACATCCCAACCTAACAATTCCTGGTCCGGCTCCACATCCAAACAGACTTTCTCTACAGTAAATGCTTCATGAAAAGCCGTTAATGTCAGTTGTTTTTTCTTTTTGTCATCTTCCTTCGTCTTGTCATTAACTTGTGACGATACAATCGGCTTCCGTTGCTGAATAAACGTTCAAATCGATTCACAGACGTCGGGTACATTGTTACTTCTGTAGACGAAGCACTGCTGCGTGACGTCAACAATCTGCTGCGCATGCGGAACGCAAACAGTTGACACAGAGAAAAACAGAACAAAACGACCTGCTGTGTGAACATATTTTATTTAATCTTTCTTTAACCAGGTGAGTTACTAACAACAAATTATTTACAATGTTAACAAACAAAGAGTAGCAGCATTTTTACTGATTAAATGTCACACAACTGAGCAAAAGTGGCTATTAGGTGATAATTGTTTTTCTTTATCAAACGGTATGGAGTTCAAGGGTTTAAAACATTTTTATGCCAAACATTTCTAGGTCAGATTTCACTAATGGGAAGCTTTCTTAGTTGTCCTGCTCCTGCTTATTACATCAAGCTACACATAACATCGCTACAATGATTAGCAAAAATGTAGCATCAAAGCATCTTTATGAACTGAAACGGTGAAGAGAGAAATCCAATCCTCCGCCTCCTCGGCATGAACCAGAAAACTGAATGAATATTTCTGCTTCAGGATAAAACTGGACTTTCACACGGAGGCGTGTGTTGGCGGACAGCTGCCCACTGTCTCAGTTTCCATGGCAACGGGCTGCGGCTTCTCAGCGGCGTGGAACCAGCAGCACAAATCCATCCATCTATCCATCCATCCATCCATCTATCCATCCATCCATCTATCCATCCATCCATCCATCCATCCATCCATCTATCCATCCATCCATCCATCCATCCATCCAACCATCCAAACATCCATCCAACCAACCATCAATCCATCCAACCATCCATCCAACCATTCAACCAATCATCCATCCAACCAACAAACCATCCATCCAATCATCCATCCATCCAACCATTCATTGATCCAACCATGCAACGAACCATCCATCCATTCAACCATCCATCCGACCATCCATCCATCCTTCCATCCATCCAACCAACCATCCATTGATCCAACCATCCAACCAACCATCAATCCATCTATCCAGCCATCCATCCAATCATCCATCCAACCAACCATCCATTGATCCAACCATCCAACCAACCATCAATCCATCTATCCAGCCATCCATCCATCCATCCATCCATCCAACCATCAATCCATCTATCCAACCATCCATCCAATCATCCATCCAACCAACCATTGATCCAACCATCCAAACACCCATCCAACCATCCATCCAACCAACCATCCATCCATCTAACCAACCATCCATCCAACCAACCATCCATCCATTTAACCAACCATCCATCCACCCATCCATCCATCCATCCAACCATCAATCCATCCAACCATCCATCCAACCATCCATCCATTGATCCAACCATCCAACCAACCATTCAACGAATCATCCAACCATCCATCCATCCATCCATCCATCCATCCAATGATCCAACCATCCAACCAACCATGCAACGAACCATCCAACCATTCAACCATCTATCCGACCATCCATCCATCCATCCGTCCATTGATCCAACCATACATCCAACCAACCATCCATCCACTCATCCATCCATCCAACCATCCATTGATCCAACCATCCAAACACCCATCCAACCATCCATCCAACCAACCGTCCATCCATCCATCCGTTTTGTGCCATCTCTGTATTTCACTGAATCCTCTCAGATCTCAGATTGTTTCTGTTTTTTCCGTCTCTGTTTGATCTCAGCAGCTGAACGTTTCTGTGTCAGAAAACATTTTTAAATCAAAATCTCTCAGAGCCAAACAATCAGTGAACACTGAACATATTAATTTATTTATCTGGCCGGAAACAAATTAAAACGCTGCTTCACGTCCTGCTGAGGTAATCTGATAATTGAAGCTCTAACATTTAATAAACCAATTACTTTTATTATTTTTTTATTATTAGCAAAATCGGTTTAATCTTTATGGAGCCAAAGTTAACGAGTGTTTTCTTTTGAATGGATTGTTTTAAACATTGCTTTCGGAGATTTGTGGAGGAAATAATCGCCAGTCGCAGCCCTGTTGGGTTTCTGTTCAGCCTTAATGTGACGAGTTCAGGAACATGAAACACTTTAAACAGCAGATTTGTTCAATTTTCCACAAATACATGGAAACATTTTCACTCTCCAGTTTAATTTACACTTGAAATGTTACACTGCAGCTATTTCCTCCCAACCTGGTTGATTTTATGTCACATTTTTAACTCACCAACATCTCACATCTTGATTTTCTTCCTCTTTGAATGTGTCTGAATCTGAGGAAATTTCTCAACTCAATTTAGATCAATCCAAAACATACAATTTTCTCATTTTTATCCTATTAAGTCATTTTTTTTGTTGTGTGTTTGAACTCATTGTGAAGCTAAAATATAAAATTCATCTTAACCTTCAGTTTTCAGCTTAATTATGATTTATATTTTGAAGAATTGGTATTTTACTGTGGATTTGCCACCAGATTATGACAGCTTTTTAAAATTTTCCTGCAATAAATGTCTTTTTAAATTGAACCTTACAGGATTTACTTTATCAGATTATATGTTGGGAAAGTTTTTTATTGAAATAATTTGTTTACATTATTTAAAAAAACAAGCCTTTTAATGGGGAGTGTTCAACTTTCACATCATGTCAACTCTGACCTTTCTGGGCTGTTTATGATCAAATCTGTGTGAATGTCTCCTCCTGGTGGAGAAAGGAGGTACTGCAGCTCCACAGTGAGCTGTGGCACAAAGTGGAAACAAACTTTATAAAGCCACTTGCTGAAAGAACAACACAAATGATCCCTAAAGTTGTTGCATTTTAAGCAACAAAATGTTTTTTGTCTTTTTACTTAAAGAACCATTTCATGTATTTCTAGTATTATAAAAGAAAAAAAAGGCTTAAGTGGTTAAATAAAAAATCTGGAGAACGTGGCAAGTTTTTATCTGATTAATCGTTCAACAAAAAAACTTCTATGCTAATTGGTTGGTCTAATTGTAAATGTAAGATTATATGTAAATGTTTGTGTTTTTGTTGTGTGGATGTTCGCTCCGCAGCTGGCAGTTTGTCAGGAAAGTGTTTGGTTTTTATTAGCGTTTAGTTCCAGGAATGAACTGATTTTAAAACCCGATTGGGTTGTTGTTCCGCTGCATTGATTTGATTGTTATTTCTGGATCAGGTTTTTACCTGCTGAGGGTATCGGAGTGTGTTTGTGCTCCTCTCATACCTCCACAGAATCTGCATGTCCAGCCTCTTTGTTGAGCGTTTCCGCTCTGGATCTTATTAACGCCGCCGGCTGAATGGCCGCCTCATCAGATCCTCTCTCTCCTTCTTTTATCTCTCTCTCTCTTTTTTATTTTCTCTGCCTCTTTGTCCGGCCAGAGCTGCGCTCATTTCCTTCTCTGACCGTAATCGTCATCAGCGGCTCTCCGCCGGCTCTTTCAGGGTGTTTAATGCCGGCGGTGCGGCCGCTGTTCGTTCCCAGATCGGCGTCGTTAATGCCGGGGATAATCTGCAGGACGGCAGGCTGTAAAGCTGCACAGTTCAAGCAGAGCGGAGACACTTGAAACATACAAAAGAAGGAGTTGTGTTTGATTATTCCCAGCGTTCATTAAGAGCGCGTTTACAGACAGAGTGATACCTCCTGCTGCATTTCCTTTCTGTGCTCAGGTGTTAACTTGGGCCAAAATGAACGAAGGAACCATATTTTACTTTTACTGTTTATTTTTGCAGTTAAAATGCTAAATTATTTTATTGTGAATTATTTTTCTTTTTATCTGCTAAGAAACGAATCAACTTGTAATATTTTAATTTTAAAAATCTGGAAAAGGACCTCAGACTTGTGCAGCCACACTTTGACACCAACAGGCTGGTTCTGAAATAATTCACAACCAAACAATCAGATCTGCTGGGATTAAATGATCAGATGAGCATAAAATACTCAACATGTTCTGCTTTTAGTTTTCATTTTAACATAACATTTGGTTTAGATTTTGTATTTATTCAACTTTTTCTCAGATTAGAAAAACTTCTAGAGAAATATAGTTTTTTTTCATTTATTTCCTTCATTGTCAGATTAATTCTGTTAATCTTGCCTTCATTTTTGCATTTATTCGTGCATTTAATGCCACATTTATTCCTTCATTCCTCTATTTATTTATTTATTGAGTCTTGCCTTGATTTCCATATTTAGTTTTGCTTTAATTCCTGCATTTGCTGCCTTATTTCCAACATTCCTTTTTAAAATTTCTTTCCTTTTCCCCACTTTTATTCCTGAATGTATTCCTTCCTTACAGCTTTTATTTCCATCTTTATTCTCATCTTAACTTTTATGTATATTCTTTATTTTACTCCTCTACTCATGTTTCTACCACTCCTTGCTTTATTTTCACCTCCCTGCCTTTATTCATTCATTTTTTTAATATTCTTTTTAGTACTAACTAACAATTTAAGTTTTTGGATAAACTTTGGATTTAAAGGAGAACGAAAAACAAATCCGTTGTTCACATAGTAGAAATTAAACGATGGAAAATCAAACAGAAAGTTAATCTTCTGAGTTAAAAGCTGGTGGTGAATTTTTTGGAATTGTTTCTGTTTATTGCTTTATTTTGCTTTGTCTCTTTTTCTTTCATGTAATTCTCACAAATTCAGATGTGAAGTTCGTTCTTTACCTTTAGGGGGCGCCATTTCTCTTCTAAGGTGTACTGATACGGACCTTTAAATTTTACTAGTTAATTTTGAAATAAATATTGTGTTATTATCATGAAATTACTTGAAAATAGTCTCAAAACAACAATATTATCATTTATTATGGGACAAGTTAGCAACATTTGTTATCGTGTCAGACGTGGGAATATAAATATTTCAGTTCGATCTCAATGAAAACTTTGCAGTTTTTCTGGATTTTTGAACCATGTTTTTGTTGTTTGTGTACAGAACTCGGCGCTGACTCTGCTCTGTGAACAGGCAGACTGCTGGATTAACCGCCTTCCTCTGACCTCTGACCCTTCGGCAGCCAACTGCAGCATCTACAGCCGAGGTGAGCGCTCCTCCGTCTGCCTGCGCAGGGATCCGTCAGGCCGTCAGTCTGACTGTAAATCTGCTGGCTTCCAGGTGAGGAGCTGTTCTGTAAGGTCACCACAGAGGTCATGGCCGGTGGAAAACTCCTAGCTTCTCTGTCGCCGCCTCCGCCTTCCTCTTCCTCCTCCTCTTCCTCCCTGGCGGCCCAGCTGTCTCCTCCGCTGCAGCCAGCGGTGAAGGAGGAGCCTCTGTACCCGGCGGCGCTGCGCTCCGACATCCAGCTGCTTCCCCAGCAGGCCGGCATGGCGGCCATCTTGGCGACCGCCGTGGTCAACAGTGAGTACTGCCTCACCATCTACCTACTGAGGCAGCATTTAAAGTCAGATGTAGATTAACTTGATAAGAATATGAGCTAGAAGTCCCTCAAAAAGGTTTCTAAAAGTTTTCACTTTTTGCGCTTCAGTCTTTAAGATTTATGGAAAACATCATGTTATGTTGTAATGCTCAATATGGCCAGTAGATGACAGTGTCATTCTGTAGGAAGTAGATGCTTCTATGGATTTTCTAACAGGCTTACAGACATTTCATGGCAGTTTCACACTGTAGGAAGTCATTATAGGTGATTGAAAATACATAATAGAACATAATTACTGTCTGTAGCAATCATGCATCATTGTCCATTGTTAAGGTTTGGATTTATAGAGTTCAAATGGACTTTATGTCAATAAAGTTGAATAACGGATCCTTTTCTCTCTCTGAATTTCTGATATTTTCTTGGTCAACAGAGGATATTTTTCCGTGCAAAGACTGTGGGATCTGGTACCGCAGTGAGCGGAACCTGCAGGCCCACCTCATGTACTACTGCGCCAGCCGGCAGAAGCAGCCGGCTGCGGCCTCTTCGCCCCCGCAGGACAAGCCCAAAGAGTCGTACCCCAACGAGCGCATCTGCCCCTTCCCACAGTGCAACAAAAGCTGCCCCAGCGCCAGCTCTCTGGAGATCCACATGCGCACACACAGTGGTGAGAGACGTCTCTTGACGTGTGAGGTGGGCGGATCGTTTGGACGAGGTTAACTTTCTCTTCACCATCTCTTTCCTCAGGTGAGCGTCCGTTCGTTTGTCTCATCTGCCTTTCAGCCTTCACCACTAAAGCGAACTGTGAGCGCCATCTTAAGGTCCACACAGACACACTAAACGGCGTCTGTCACGGCTGCGGCTTCGTCTCCACCACGAGAGACATCCTCTATAGCCACCTGGTCACCAGCCACATGGTGTGCCAGCCGGGATCTCGCAGTGAGGTCTACTCTCCAGGACCAGGCCTTCCTAAACTGCCCCTCTCCACCGGTACGTCCAAATATCATTAGCTGTGTTTCCATTACAAATGTGCGCAAAACCTTTAAAGTCTCTGATAATGTGGAAAAAATACTTTATCATAATTTCGATTGGGGTTTCCCCCAGCGTATTATAATCCTGGCAGCCATCCAGGCTTTACTTGCCTCCCCAGCAGGATAAACATTGATTATGTTAAATAGGGTTTTTATACACCAGTAACAGTGATAGTAAGGATATATTAAGCTAGTTTTACAACTGATTCATCAAACTGGGAGGGGGTGAGCACCAATTTCCTGTCAACTTTTGGCATTTTTAACATAAAAATGCATAGGGCTGCTGGCGGACTGCCTTAGCATCCCTACCACTGAGTTTAGCAAGTTTTGTTGGGGAAACCCTGGCATTGCTCTCGCTATATCATTAAAAATTGTGGATGTAAACATTTACATGACATATATTCATATTTCAGCTATGGCGCTAGCGTTCATCATCTATCAGCCATTAGAGGAGACATTGACGCAACATTTGAGCAATAAGCCAAATTTACTTAGGAGTGGCTACATATACTCAGCGTTTTGGGAAAATTGTAGTCAGCAGATTTACAGAAGGGCTGTGAACTCAACACATTTAAATGACAAATGAACTTTGGATGAACTGTGCGATGCTGTGAGAGCTCTGGTGGAGCCAGCTGCTCATCGACCAAAGAGGCCAATGCCTACAAATAAACGTGTTGCTGTTTTATACAATCTGGCATAATGGAAATAAAGTGTTTCCACTGCAGTTTTGCAAAATTGTCATGTTTTTATTAATCCAATTTATTTTTGCAATTCCATTTTGCATAATTTTATGGTCAATGTAAATGCAGCTAGCAAGACTTTGTGTTTCTGTCATTAGGGTTTGTATTAACACTACTATCATCAACAGGTCTAAGCCCCGGAGACTCTGGTGTGGTGCTCAAGTGTCAGGTTTGCGGCCACAACTCTGACTCACCCGCCCAGCTGCAGCAGCATGTTCGGACCCACCTGGAGGTCAGGGTCCCGGCTGAAAGGAGCCCCACTCCTCGCCAGAGCACCCCCTTGTCGGCCGAACAGCCCCAACTGTCCCCACATGAGAGGGAACCACTAGCTTGTGTTCCCAAACCAGATTCATCAAGTCCAGGAGCAAACGGGGGATCAGCAACGCCTCGAGACTTCAGTTCTCCTAACGCTCAGACTTCAGAGCTGAAGATCAAGGAGGAGCCGCAGTCAGAGTCTGACACAGAGGAGCAGCAGATGGAGATGAAAGACGATGGGGAAGAGGAGGGTGTTGGTGGAGAGGATCCGGATCAAGAAGTACGAAAGACGACAAAGGAAGAGCCAACTATGAACTCTTCCTGTCAAACATCAAACTCTCCAAAGAGTCCCCCTAACCCAACCGTCAAGGCCGAACCAACCAGTCCCACACCTGGTTCCAGTCCTGCCCACGTTGGAGGAACAGGTTCAGGCGTCGCAGGAGGATCAATCTTCCTTCCCCAGTACATGTTCAACCCTGAAGCAGCCATCCTGCCACAGGCATCAGAGATCCTGGCAAAGATGTCCGAGATGGTCCACAGTCGGCTGAAACAGGGCCAGGCGGTCGTTCAGAGCAACCCGGCCGCCTTCTTCACCTCCGGACCTACCGCTGCTGCAGCTGCAGCTGCAGCTGCAGCCACTGCCACTCCACCCCAGAAAGGAGCCACCTGCTTTGAGTGTGACATCACCTTCAATAACATCAACAACTACTATGCACATAAAAGGCTTTACTGCTCCAGCAGACACCAGGGAGAGGGAGCAAGCTCGGCCTCAGGGTCCGGAGTCTCAGCGCCGGCAGCTTCTGGCGGACTTCCCAGCTCTTCTCCTCAGATCGGAGCATCAAGCAGAGCCGCATCCGTCTCTCCAACGAACTCTGAGCCTCCTGCAGGAACCGGAGTGGCAGAATCTAAGAGGCTGGTTGAGGTAAAGACAGAAACTCCTGCAGGGAAAGAAGGAGTGTCGTCCTCTTCAGAGGGTGAAGGTGGTGGAGGAGGAAGGACAAGCGAAGGCAGTCAAAGTCCTGCTAGCGGTTCTACAGAGGACATAGAAGACGACCCTAACAAAACCTTCTGCGAGGCCTGCAACATCCGCTTCAGCCGTCACGACAACTACACCATTCACAAACGGTTCTACTGCGCGTCTCGCCATGATCCATCCAACCATCGGGCCACCCACATGTCCAAGACCTCCAACACCGCGGCCTTCCTTCCTCAGCCCATCCGCACTCGCAAGAGGAAAAAGATGTATGAGATCCACATGGCTCGAACAGAGGCGCTAGCTAACGCCGCCGCTGCTGCCACCACCTCTGCGGCTTCTGCTCCCTCTCCTTCCGTTCTGGGTTTGGTGGTGAAGCAGGAAGTATCTCCCGGCGGTGCGGGTGGCTCCAGCCCCGAAGGAGACGGCCCCATAGACCTGAGCAAGAGACCTCGTTTGAGGGAGACTCCTCGGCACAACAGTGGCGGCGGTATTCTCCCGGCGCTTCCTCTAACCGATTACCACAAGTGCACCGCCTGCAGCATCAGCTTCAACAGCATTGAGAACTACCTGGCCCATAAGACCTACTACTGCCCAGCCACCACTCTGCAGCCCCACACCCTGGAGCAGCTTCACAGGCTCAAGAGGTCGGCCTCCACTTCCCCTAAGAGCAGACCCCAACAGGAGCGGCTGGACCTCCTCCATCCTGCTGAGGCTAAAGCTTTGCCTGCTGAGTGGGTCGCCCAGGGTCAAGGGGCGTCCCACAGCCCTCGCCCCTCTGCCTTACCCGCTTCTGGTGCTGCATCTCCCTCGCATGCCACACTCGCAGCCACTCCAGGAGCTGGAGCTAAAGGAGCGGCTGCCAGTTCCTCCCTAGCGGTCTGCCCATACTGTCCGAACCGGCCCATCACCTGCGACCTGGTGGAGCACTTCAAGACCACCCATGGGCTGGTCTTAACCGTTCAGCCTCCGGCGGAGACCCCGCCGCGGCCCGGCAGGGCGGTGAGCTGCAGCCCAAGCCTCAGTCCCAGGGATGGGGTCACCGGCACCACCAACCAGGCCAAGATGGCCTCCCGAGTCCACAGAGACAGCGTTAACGGACAGACCTGCAGCGGCGCTGCTTCCCCTGCGTCCCCGCAGGTGAACGGCAGTCCGTCAGTTGGGGGAGGATCGCCTTCTTCCCCCTCACCCCTCCCCGTGTCTCCGCCCCGCGCCCCCTCTCTGACTGTCTCACCCGTGCCTGAGGCTCCGCGGGAGAAGGTGGCGCCCGTCCACCTTCCCGAGAGCACGGCATCCAATCCCATCTCCGGACCCAAAACGGCGGTAATCTCTCCGGTCCAGAACGGTAACTCCCGCTTCTGCCGGCTGTGCAACATCAAGTTCAGCAGCCTTTCCACGTTCATAGCTCACAAGAAATACTACTGCTCCTCCCACAGCGCTGAACACGTCAAGTGAGCTCTTTAATCTCTCTTCTTCCCCTTCTCCCATGTCTTTCTGAGTGGATTGAACGCAGAGATGCGCCCCCTGCTGGAGGAACCAACACGGATGACTGTTACGTCCCATCCTCTGCAGGTGGTGTTATGAACTCAGTGGTTTCCTCTCCAAATGGGTCAGTTTTCACACACTAAGAGCTGAGCCTCTTCACCTTCCCGACCTGAACGGAGGGATATTTCAAACAGACTCAATCGTTGTTAATGTTTTTATTCTCTGTGCATAATGTATGATGTCTGAAAAACAGAAATCTATGATGCTTTTGTTTCAACACTGGCTCTTGTTTTTGTTTGTTTTTTTTTTCTGGGTGGAAAAAGCAGAGATCACCGTGTTACTAATTTACCGAAGGATGGACGCTTTCTTTTCATACGCGCAACATTGTTTTTTATTTTTTCTTCAAAGAGCAAGGGAGAAAAGAAATGTGAAATATTTATCTTTGAGTCCTCACTGATTTCACGTCGACAGAAAACTACCTACCTGTTGTCTGAGAGTATTTGTATTTTTTATTTGTATATTTTTTCATACTGTTCGAAGGCCGTGTTCGGATCAGGTGTGCTGAAGTGACTTTTCTAAGTGTAGATATGTAATATCTTCTCACAGTAATCACTGGGATCACACTGAGCTTTGTTATTATCACGTTAGCGTTTTGTTAGCTGTTGGTGAGGTTTGCGTTCATTTTTATTATTTTTTTTTCTTCTCTGCTTGTTGCTGATTAAATGTTCGATTAGATCGCAGCGGCTCGCTGATTGTTGAAGATGATGATGAAGCCCTGCGGGTTTCAGGTTAAATTAGTTTTTACCCGGTGATGAAGGCACAACATTGTGTTTACGCCACATGTTCCCATGCAGCAGGACAGTGTTAGCTCAAACTGTGAATACTTTTTGATTTGGAAAAGACGCATCAGGACGCAGTGGGGGCGATCTGTCACATCATCACTCAGTCTGATAGGCTGCCACTTAAAGCTTCACGGACCTGAAAAAGTAAACTTGTTTTAACCTCATGTTCCCTCAGAATTTCTTCCAACATTTTGGATTTGATTTGATCAGACACATAAGCAGCCTGAAAACAGTCTCCATCCTACCCAAAATGAAGAAATAAACAAAGAAAACTTTTTTTTGCTGCTGATTTAAAGATCCATTATGTGGGACAAACCACATAATGGACCTTGGTTTGGTTTGGTTTGGTTTGGTTTGGTTTGGTTTGGTTTGTCCCCTCTCTGTTACAGTAGTTGTTTGTTGAAATCTCACCAAGTATCTTTGGTCTAGTTTCCAATCTAGTGCTAACTAACTAACTAACTGACTAACTGACTAACTAACTCAGAAGTAACTTTTCAGCAAGATGGAGGAGCTTGTTTTAAGTAAATAAGTTATTAATGTTGATGAGACACTAGACTGAAAATCTCTTGTTATAAGTGAAATATTCTGCCAGTGGAAATAGTTTCTTAATAAGTTTTTTAAGGACTTATTTATCTAAAACCAGCTCCTATAATTGCTGAAAAGTTACTTGTAAGTTAGTTTGGTCTTTTTTCAAGATATTTGCACCAGAACAATAACATTTCATAGATAGAAAAAAGAGCTTCCACCAAAAAACTCAGATGTTTTCTAAAAAAGACAAGAAAATTTCTGAGCCCCAAAAAGTCAAACATTTGCTAGAAACAACTCAGAATTTTTTAGATTGATTTCAGAAAATTTATTGAAAAAACACAGTGATTTCTGAGCTTAAAAAGCTGGAATTTTTAACTTTTGAAACTCAGAAAATTTCCAAAAGTCGAATATTTTTTACTGCTAAACTTAAATATTTTCATGTTTTTTCTAGCATATTTCTCAGATTAATCTTTCTAGCAATTTGTTTTATTTTTCAAACTCAGAAATTGACAGGAAAATCCCAAATTTATGCTTGGCAGCATAAAATAATATGACAATGGGAACAAGAACATTTTCATCAATATTAAGGACTTATCTCCTGTATCTTATTGAAAAGTTACTTGTAAGTTAATTTAGTCTTATTTGAGATTTACTAAGATAATTACACTAGAAACAAGACCAAAATACTTGGTAAGATTTGGTGATTTGCAGTCTAGACTGTGTTGTGACAGCAGTAGCTCCGCCCTAACCGTACCATTATGGACCTGTAACTAAATGGAACCCGGAAATGGTACGGGTCAGTCATATGTCCCGCTTTCATAACTGAAACGGACCAAACCGCACAGAACCGCACCATACTACTCAATGGAAACGAGGCATTGGTCAAACACAACGGTTTGTGACCCAGTCAGGGTTTTTGACTGGGAGGTTTAGGCAATAAAACTACCAGTTTGACCAAAATTAACCTAGATGCTACCAATTCTCAACTAGAAAATTCTGTGAAATGAGACATAATGAAGGATTCATTAATAACTTTCACACTAGATGAAGATCTTGCTACTTTGTTTTGGACCTAGACAACATTTTGGGCATGGTTGGAAACTTGACCTGCTGCACTCTTAGCATGCCACACTAGGTTTTATCACCATTTTCCATGTCAGAGAGATATTTCACCACACTTTATAGATCTGCGGCATGATCTTCCCATGACCGTGATGCTGAAAAACAAAATCTTATTGAGTTTTTTTGGTCTAAGTTCGAGTGTAAACTTGAAATAACTTTTCTGAAAGACATAGGAGCTTGTTTTAGGTCAATAATTCCCTAATGTTGATTGAAGAAACTTATAAACCACTAAACAAGACATTTTTCCCAGTGAAATAATCTGCCTGTGGAACCAGTACTTTAATTCTGCCCCATTGAAACGAATGTAAAACCTTAAAAATTCTGCCAAATTCAGCAAAAACTTTGTTCTCTTTGACAGTTTACTACTTTAAGTTAGAAAGTCCATTCAACTTCTAAACAAGTTAAAAGGTGTCAATCTATCTTGTTAAGATTTGGCTTTTTGATATGTCTTTCAGTTTTTCTAAAATCCTGACTTAAGTTTTATGGCCGTTGTTATTTTTACAGTGTAATACAAAACGAACAGAGTTCTCACTCTGGTAACTGGCACTTTTCCAACTGTGATTCACAAACAAAACGCTGCTGTTCACACATATCTAACTATACAAAAAAATAATTTATTCATCAAAACATAGCCTCAACCGACTGCTTTGAGGAAATATGAGCGTCATCGCTGTCGGTCTTAGTTTGTTTTTTTTCTAACACGTCCAGATTGCAGGCATTTCTCACCTCTTCCCATTTTTTCTGTCTGTTTCTCTTCAGATCTGTCTGCGATCATGATGTCAGTAGATGCTTTTCCATTTCAATTGTGTGCAAAACTTTGTAGATATTTTTGCTAATGTTAACAGTTTTGCAGTTGCGTTTTTTTCCGTTAAATAAGAAGCGCAATTAAAATCACTCACTGAAAAACTTCATCTTCTTCCTTCTTCCTGTTGTCTTCTTCGACTTTTCCTCCAGTAGCAACATCCGGTTGTTGAGTTTTGTTTTTTTTTTCAATTAAGCAAATTTATTTTTGTAATTCCATTTTGCGCTATTTTCTGCAAATAGCACAAACTGGTGTCAGGCACTCAATTCCTACATGCACAAATAGGCCTGTCACAGTAACAAACTTTACTGAACTATAAATTGTTGCAGAAATTATTGCAATAAATAGCATCGTCTTTTCAGGCCGTTTAGGTAAAATATTGATGATGATAACTAAAGTTTGCAATCTTAAACATAAATAAACATTAATTTAGCAAAAGACACAGTGGAGCTGGAAGACATGTCAATAAGCAAAACAACCAAAAACAATAAATAAAACAGCAATAAAAATCCCAAACAACCGAAACCGTATTAAAGTGGATTACAAAGCTCTTCAGTTTCTATCAGTTTTAATAACTTTAATAACTAACTGGTGGATTTTCTGGGCATGCTCAGAGCGCTTCATAACAGGAAGTACGTTTGATGCGTTGTGGTTTGGTCTCCATCCATTCCCATGTCCTCAGCATATCCTGTTTGTGTTGTTTATATATAAAATATGCAGATCCTCTATTATCTCTGATTTCTGGAACACTCTAGTAAAAGTTTATCAGGGTAGAAGTTCCTAAATTCTCCGCCAGTTTTTAGCTGCTTGTGTTTCCTGCAGCCTGAAACTCAATCTGTTGCCACAGTGACAGGAAGACAAACATTTACTGCAAAAACATACATTTTACCAAGTATTTTTGTCTAGTTTATAATGCAAATATCTTTGGACACTTGAAATAAGACAAACTATCTTATAAGTAAATGTTCAGAAGTTACAGCAGCTTGTTTTGAGTCAATAATTCCTTAATTGTACTGATGATTTCACTTCTAACATGGGGAAAATGTTTTCCAGTGGAACAAGAACTTTTTAATAATTACTGACTTCAAACAAGCTCTTATATCTTTTTGAAAAGTTTCTTGTAAGTGAGTTTTGTCTTATTTCAAAGCCAGACAGAAGTAGTTGGTAGGATTTAGTTTTTTTGCGTGTTTGAATCGTTTTCATGCCGTTCATCGCCCCGCTGTGCTCTGCAGCTCTTACAGCCTGAGGGAACCGAGCGTCGAGTTGAACTCAGCCCCAGTTTGTTGCACTGTGTCAAAATGTGCTGAATGTTTTTAGTTTAAGCTACTTTTTGTTTTTTTTCTAATGTATTTATGTTACGCAGCACTTTTTCCCGGCCTGAATGCGTCATCGCTCACCTTGAAGGACTTTTTCAAAGATTTTCCTTTTTAGTTTTTAATTAATTCAACATGTTTTTTGTAATGATTCCTTTGTCTATAATGGAGAAAATCACATCGAATGTCAAACACTTTTATTTCAATATTTTTTATATATTTTTTTTCAGCTCCACTACACTCTTGTCCAACTATGCATGGGAAATAAAACGTTCTGAGAGACACTGACTGATTCAGAGTGAGTCTGAGTTTCTTCTGCGTACCTGAGAGGAAGTCCTTGACTCCTCGCCGCCTGTTTGTCACTCAATTTGTTTTCTTTTCTTCAGAAAACATGCGGACTGCCGTTTCTTCTTCACGGAGAAAAGGCTGAATGAATCATCAGCTCTGCTTTAGAAATAAACCTGTGTGGGCTTATTCAGAGCTCCAGGGCCGAAACCTTCGCTGTGCGTAAAACAAGCCGATCCGGAGCGCGGCCTTCAGTTCTGGGATTCAAAACAAAACGGAGGCCATCTTGGCGTCACGGCGGAACGAGCAGAAAGGAAAACTGATATTTAACTTTTAGTTAGGAAGGTTACAAAAAAACAAAAGTATGATGTTGCTCCAGAAAAACTCAGATTAAACTTGTACAAATATGTGAATAATTATATTTAATAGTAAGAGGATGTCCAAAGTGCGGCTCCGGGGCCATTTGTGGCCCTTGGATACATTTTGTATGGCCCTGACTGCAATTCAAGAATGGCACACTGAGCCTCTGACACCTTTTGTAATTTATTATGTTTTTCCTTTTATCATTTTTCTTTTCTTTCCTTTTTCCTTTAACTTTTTTGTTTTGTAAAATAATTTTTTTCTTTAACTTGCTTTCAAGCTTTTTTCTTGTTTTCTTTTCATAAACTTTTTTCTTTTTTCCTCTTTTTTCTTCATTGTTTCATTTTATTTTTTCCTTTTAACTATTTTTTTTTCTTAATATTTTCTTAACATTTTTCTTGTTTTTTAATTTTTCTTTTACTTCTTTTTTCTTTTCATGAACTTTGTATTTTTTCCTTTCCCCTTTACTGTATAGAGTTTTTCATCTGCATCAGTGATGCTGGTCTGGTCTGGTCATTGTTCTCATTATAAATGGTTTCTACACTAGCAGAACAAGTCAGAGTTGGCCAGGGGGCGGGGCTAATGACCGGGTCCTTTATACCCAAATAATAAAACTCATGATAATTTAACGTTACAACATAGACATGACCGCAACATCGGATCTTACAAGTTTCACCACCACAGAGAGCGACTAGGTCATTCTGAAATCCATCTGACATGAAGAACAACAGAAACATCAGGCTACTGGTCACTAATGATGAAACGACACAAATTCAAATCAGTTCAGAACCACGGATAGCGATCGGATCATTTTGACCCTTTATCAATTTCAACTCAGAGCCTGGACCTGGTTGACGCGTTGAAGCGAGTACACAGAGGCACGCGGCGCATGCGCAGTGTGTCCAGCGCCTCGTGCTATACAACATATATTAATGTGTATAAATATGTTATATTAATGTATACTAGTATATATTCCAGTCGGTGAGTCCTGGTGCAGGACTCGATGCCGGGTTTGCAGGTTTTGGGTCTTGCGGCCCCTCAGTGATGCTCTGGGGAACCTGTTGCTGCTGTCTGTCAGTGTTAACTTCAAAGATGCAACATGTGTTTTCCATCCAGCAGCTGACAGCTGGGATCCTGCAGCGATGGAAGGAGCCGCTCTAACATCAAGGGATCAGTCGCTCGACGTGTTTTCTGTTTCTCTTTCCAATCACAAAACGAACAGGGAATAAGCCTGATGCGTCTAAAAGGTCATGTCAGGTCATCCGTCCTAAAAAGTTTCATTAGTGATTCTTGAGATAAGGGACAAAATGGGTTCAAATTTAGCAAAAACAAACAAACAAAAAAAAAACTATGTAATTATTCCTTAAGCTTATGTATTCAAATATGACAAATAATGTTTAGGAAATGTAAAGATGTTGAGGTGCAGGCTCCCAGTGGCAACATTTTTTTTAAAAGTTAAGTTTTTACTGGACCTGACCCAGAACTTTGTCAACACCATCTGAGAAAAATAAATAAAATAAATATTCATTTAAATAAATAAGGTCTATTCATTTAAATAAATAATCTTTATTTAAATTTAACATATTTAAATAGAGATTTAACATATTTAAATAGAGATTTAAATATGTTAAATCCTTTAAATTATTTTTAAAGACCCTGTTAGTGGTGTTTTTACTCAGTTTTACAGAGTAAAAAGTAAAAGTAATTCAATTTATGTAAAATACATTAAAATGAATTAACTGCACACTTAAGTGAGATTTATCAAGACTATCACTGAAAGAGTCACACTCAGTGAAAAACTGACGGAGCTGACAAAATGCCAAACTGCCTCCATTCTTCTGAAGGCGGCCATATTGGTCCTTCACATCTTTACAATATACCAAAATTAAACATTTATTTCACAAAATTTCATCAACATTTTGTAAATTGCCAGTTATGGCGTTGACACAATATGGTTGAGACGAACAACTTGGGAATAAAATGGAAGAGAAAACTAAAGAATAGCCGGTTAGCTCCGGTTAACCAGAGCTAACCGGAGCTAACAGGAACTAAGCGGAGCTAGTCAGTTAACCAGCGCTAACCAGAGCTAACAGGAAATAACCGGAGCTAACCAGAGCTAACTGGAGCTAACCAGAGCTAACTGGAGCTAACCAGAGCTAACTAGAGCCAACCAGAGCTAACTAGAGTCAACCAGAGCTAACAGGAACTAATCAGAGTTAACTGGAGCTAACCAGCGCTAACTAGAGCCAACCAGAGCTAACTGGAGCTAACCAGCGCTAACTAGAGCCAACCAGAGCTAACAGGAACTAACCAGCGCTGCCTCACCCTCCAGCAAAGGAAGAAACAGGAAGTGGTGACGAGTTCTCAGCATTTCTGATGCCTCCAGCAATGGCTGATTTTTTTACATTGTTTTTTATGTCTGACTGTGTTGACAAAAACGTGGGACACAATTTCAATTTGGTTGGAAAATACATAAAAAATTGGTGTATGTAAATATCTGGTTTCAACTGTATGAACCTGCTCAGCCATGCATTCTGTGCACCACAGAGTCATCGATGAGTGAAGACATGAGAAACAGACAGCTGAGGTCAGGAGGAGCAGCAGTTCAGGGATTACTGCAGCAAAACGAGACCAGAGGGAAACTCAACACTCCACAGCGTGGATCTAAAAACACCGGTCCGATGACAAAAGAACCGGAGCGAGACGGAGAGAGCAGCAGCTGTCTGGAGGAGCAGTGAGACGGACCGGATCATGTCCCCAACAAGGTCCCTGTTGTCTCCTGACAGCAGGCTTGTCCTCTGATGTCACCGCATCGCCTTCAGCCTGTCGTTTGTTGTTGTTCTGCTCAAACTGACCGAATGTGTTTGAGGAGTCTGACCTCAAAAAGAAAAACCTCCAGGAGAAACGAGTCTGATGGTTCAGACGCTCTCTGCAGGAAAAACAAAGAAATGTTTTCTGATGATGCTGGAACCGAAGGATGATGATCAGGGCTGCTACCATGGCAACACACCTAATGGATGGATGGATGAAGATAAACGGATCCATCCATCAATCGTCTTCCATGGCTGTTAAAACGGATAAATTTCTTATTTCTTCAATCTTTAATTGTTAAATCCAATAAACAGATGAAGATTTTTGGAATCGGAAGAGAAAGTTTAGCCACTTTTTCCTGTGTGAAACCTTCAGATTCATTTTCTTCACTATCATGGATCAATTAAGAGACATTAAGCAAATTATCTGGACCTGGAGATCGTCCAGAACCATCAGCTGGACTGGCTCTTCATGTTTTACTCTGTAGGCAGAATCTTCCTCCCGGTTAGAAGAACCTTTGAATCAGTCCGGCTCTGCAGAGTCAGCGGCTGCCATCGAGACGGTAAACTCTGATTCACTGCTACTGACCCAGGCTCAACCCAAATGTGAAATAACGACTGAGGAAGCCGGCGCTCGCAGCCGAAGTCAAACGTATTTAAATTCAGCAGAGCGGAGCAAACTAACTGCTGACTCTGTCTGCTCCAGTCCAACACAAATCAGCCGAGTCCGTCCAGACATTAGAGCCTGGAGGGAGGGAAGGAGGCTGAAAGGCCTCAGAACCACCCAATCACATCGCAGCCTATAACCTGAGCTGTCGAGGCCTCTGCCTCGGCGCTGGAAACACACCGCGCTGGGTTTTCAGCCTGATGGAAACATCTGCTGTCAGAATCAGAGAGCAGGATACCAAGATTATGAAATACAGCAACTCAGGTCTGGTGATTATGACTGACAGGTGATGAAAACCCAAAATTGAGTTCAAACAAATCCGAATACTGGGTCCTTATGATGTCATGCCCTAATCAGATGATCAACTAAAACAGGTTTCTGAACCTCAGGCTGGAAGCTAAATAGATCAGGTAGGTTGGGACGAAGGTTGATAAGCAAAGTTAGGTAAGTTGGGTAGGATTGGGTGGTTGTTGTTATAACCACGTTTAGATTTTACTTGATATTTACCACCATCTTCCTTCTTACATTTTCTTTCTAACTTGATTTTTTCTCAGATTTCTCTGAATATATTAGTTTAATATTTTAATAATGTTTTCATTCTCTGCTGTCTTTGTGAAGCACTTTGTGTTTTTTGAATGTGAAATGAGTTTTTAGATAAACTTCAGGAAATCTGCCTGAAGTAAGGTTTCTCGAAACAGCGCCTCCTACTGATAGCACATCTTCACTGCAGTAAGAAAACAGGGTCAATCCGGTTTTCTGACACTTTGAGCTTCAACTCTTGGGGAGAAAAACACACAAAACCAATAAAAAGCAGAATTTCTCTCATTATTCTTTAATTGCTGCATAATTATCTGAGTTGAAGGAGCTGCAGTCAGTCTCCCTCTGATCCTCTGAAGGTTTTCACGGCATCAATCAGGCCTGCAGGCGACTGGCGTCACTAACAGCTGGATAGAAGTGACACAAACTGCGACACACATGTACTGTTACAACCTGGCTCTGCAGACAAGTTTAAAAATAACAGTGAAAATTAGAAAGACTGAAAAACGAGCCTAGGAAACTCATCAGACGGTCTGTTTTCTGCTTTATGCCGCCGTGTTGCCATGCAGACAGAACAGACTTTTCCTTGAAGTCCTTCTCACACTTTGCAGGATAATTACACGTTATTACAGACGAGATGCCAATTCGGTCACATCTGCTTGATAACTTCTGTCAACGAGCCAGAATTAGTCACCGTGCTTGTTTTATCCGTGGAAAGTCACTGCTGGTAGCTTTCTACGAAGGCCGAACTTTATCCACTTCAAGGAAAGGAGAACAAAAAGGCAGAAAGAAAACCTGAGCCGCACCGACGCGTCCAGGTTTCATCATCCGGTTGGATCAGGAAAAGCTTTTAGATTTTCTCGCTGATGTTTTTGTTTCTGTGTGCAAATTCTACCAAAAGTACGACGACGTGTTCAGGCCACTAAAAAAAACTAAAGGAGGAGAACATTTTTACCAAACCTTCAGAAATGTTTAGACTAATCTCAGAAATTTACTAGAAAAAAGTAAAATTTCTTAGCTCAGAAAGTTAAATATTTGCAAGAAAACTCTTTTGAGATTAATTTCAGAAATATTTTAGAAAAACGCAGACATTCTTTAGATCAAAACATTTTCTGCCAAGTTTAAAATTTGCTAGAAAATTTTACAAATTTTAAGATTAATCTCAAAAATTTGCTAGAAAGCCCATTGAAATGTCTGTATTTCAAAAGTTGAAATCTTGCGAGAAAAAAATAATTTGAGATTAATTTCAGAAATATTTTTGAAAAAAAAAAAACCCCTGCTCAAAAAGGTTTAACGTGTGGGGAAAATCTCCAAAGATTTTAGATTAATGTCAGAAAAAAAAATTTAGATTAATCTCAGAAATTTACTAGACAAAATTAAAAAATGTCTGAATTTCAAATTGGAAAACATCTGAGGAAAAAAAATCAAAAATTTTGAGGTTAATCTCAGAAATATTTTAGAAAAACATTTTGAGCTCAAGAAGTTTAACATTTCAGTTTTACATTTCTGGACTAATTTCAGAAATTTTTAAACAAAAACTTTTTAAAACTTTCAGCTTTTGATACTCATATTAATTTTAAGATATAAATTTTTTCTAGCAAATTCTTTACTTTTCAAGCTCAGAATTTTTTTCTAAAAGATTTCTGAGATTAATTAAAACATTTCTGGGTTTTTTGGCAGAAACATCCTCCATTGTTTCCTATCAGTGGCTGTAATGCGCCGATATACTGAGAGTTCTAGAAAAATGAAACTTCTGCAAGACTTTTGTCAGATTAAAGGAGCAGCATGTTTTTCCATCTTTAGTTCCCTGTAAGCGTTGGATCAGACCCTCACAACTGTTCACACACTCCCACTCAGTCTGCGCCTTAGTCACCGCCGCCTCTGACTAACACACACTCTAAATCTGCCGAAGCAGGATCCAAAATGTCACACCAGAGAGTTCATGTCGATTCAGATCAGGGCTGAGCTGCTCATGTTTCTCTCTTTGGAAGATCGAAAGCAAATTTTTAGCCTCAAAACTGAAATAGAAAACTATAGAGGCAACACACACTTTAAGTTTTAACGTTTCTTTCCCTCCAAACAGACAGAATGTTTGGATAAAAACATGAACTTTGTTAAAGTCCAAAGTCTGACACAAAAACTCAAACAGCTTCAGATTCTGAATCGATTAGAAATCTCAAATATAAGACAGAAAATACAATTTCAGCTCCAACATGTCAAACCTGTTTCCAGACAGTATGTTGCATTAAAAGAAGAGTTTAAGTTTAGCACAGCTACCATGTTTATAACGGCATTTATGCAGCTAAATTAGTGCCAATTGTTTTGTTAATTTAAAAAGTAACTTGTAATCAAAAGTCTAAAACTTAAATTTGAAACTTGAGTTTTAGTTTAAAACTTGAAGACTAAAACATTTATCCAAACTGAAAATCAGCTCGTCGTTTATTCAGAAATATTTCTGAATAAATTATAAGATTTTAATTAAAATTGTTCCATATTTGGATATTTGATGATGTCTTTCAATTCGTTTTTTATGTTTTAGGATCAAATCTTATTCTTTTTTTACAGCTTCAAATAATTTTTCCCCACTTTCAGATCTATTTTTTTACTTTTAAATCAATTTCAAGATTTCAATCTCAAGTTTTAGGTTTTTTTAAATTTCTTTTCTTCAAATTAACAAAAATTTTGTTCCTAATTTTGCTCCATATTTTAAAGAAAATGAAAATCTAAGGAAATCTACAAAGCAGTCACTGCTTGAACACTCCTTAGAGAATCTGCAAACATTATTATTATTAGTTTTATTATTATCATCTGTTTTATTTATGTATTGAATCGCAGCTCAATGTTCTACAAATCAAATAAAATTATGAGATTAAATCAGTTTGAATGTTTTACACAAAGGATTTAAAATCTGAAAGTGAACTCTCTGTTAGCCTCTTTGTTTCTGTGGTGCAGATTTTAAGGTTGTGGTAAAATAATTCCCCTTTCACTCTTTATTTAAACAACCTTTCGGTTTTAATTACTGTGCGTCTTCTCTGTTAAAACCATCTAACAAACTGGGACTCAGCAGGTATAGAACAAGGTAAAACCAGCTGAATGTTAATGAGTTTAAAGCCCCTGCAGACACACACACACACACACACACACACACACACACACACGCACACACACACTCCACCCACATTACTGTACCTACATGTGGTTTCCATGGAGAACATTAACAAGTCTTTGATAAAGAGTGACTCATTCATTTCTGGGTATAATCAGCTCTCTGGCGCTCTGCTCCGTCCCCCGCCGCCTGTGATCCGATGACACGTTTCCCTCGGACTCTGCAGCCATGCCAGGCGCCGCGCCGCGGGGGTCTGGACGCCCGACCATCGACGCCCACGCAGACGGCTGAAAAAGTGTAAAAGCTGAAAAGAGAAGCAGCAGCACAGGTGGAGAGAAGGATCAGGTGAACGTCTGGTGTTAAAATAGGGATTAAATGGGGTCAGTAATGATTGGTTTATTTATGCACACACTGAATGAAACATTGTTTTGAGATAAGGTTCACCTTCGACATGAGAGAAAGAAGTCACATTATGAACGGGTGGATGGATGGATGGATGATGGATGGATGGATGGATGGATGGATGGATGGATGGATGGATGGAAGGATGGATGGATGGATGGATGGATGGATGG
>CAEFZX010011734.1:0-21604 GCA_903066825.1 Alfaro cultratus | reverse complement strand
TCCTTCCCATCAACGGATTAACAACCCTTTAGGCCACCAGCCTAAAAAAAAAAATAAAATTTAATAAAAAAAAAATATATATAAATATATTTTTTTTTTTTTTTTTTTTTTTTTTTTTTGACTAAAGGCATTCTAAATAGTACTTGAGAAATTTGACTCTTATTTTGAAAACAGAAAGGAAGTATTTTGTGAGTTGATGAGTGCCATCATTTGACCGTTAAAATATTTTGGACAGTTTTTATGGTAGCAGATTAAAAAAAAAGTGACAGTGCAGCAGACTAAGGATAATATTTACGAATTGTGAGAGTACAGGACAATTATTAGCTACTTCACAATTATTTCCTCTGAGGTGTGGCTATACTACACCAAGCTGTGAGCAGGGTTTTCTAATAACACAGTTGCAGATTTGTGAAACTTTTATTCCATTAGCCAAACATAAAGAGAATAATTGTATTGCTTTTTCTGCATAGTCAAACTAAAATTATTCAAAACTAAAATCACATCAAATCAAAGTTCAAATTCTTTAAAACACAGCATATGAATTGCAGACAATTTTCTCTATTTGTGTAAACTAACAAACCCAACTTCTTCATGCCACTTCATTAGAATTAATCCTGGCATCTGCACAAATGTTCATTGGCAAATTATAAATTAGAAAGATGGTGTAGTTTATGCTACATTCAGCCAGGCAAGCCTCGTTAGTAAATGTTTTGTTTGCCAAAGTCTGTTTGTTTAAACCGGAAGTGCTATGAAGTTAATGAACAGCAGCCTTGGAATTGGTAGTAGCGTTAAAAGAAAAACTGTGGGTGAAATAAATCCAAGTAGGTGGGTGGTGACTTATTAACTCTCAGAAACCCTCAAGACTTTGTTGGGAGTTAATGTTAGATTTTTCACCAAGCCACAGTCTCTGAACACCAACCTATAAAAGTCCCATGCTGGAAACTATGATGGCTTGAAGCGCAACACATTTATCCACTGAATGAGGACGGAGCTTGTGTTTTACTGATGGAAGGCCTGCAAACATGCTGACAGCACACAGAAGACATATTCTTCTGTTTCTGGTCGGTGTGACAGAAAGTGTGTGTCAAGACTATTCTGGTTCTCTTGAGCAAAGCCAAAGACGCCTGGTGTAGAAGTGAGGAATGAATGAATCACCCCTGTTTGAAATACCACTGACTCATTTTTGACTCTAGAAAAATGCCAAGTGGAAGGTAACCAAAATGATTTTGTAGCTCTGTAATTGTTTGTGGAACACAGAGCATGTTGAACTGAGTCAAATCTTTAGTACAACATGAGAGAGGAAACTTAAAGTTGCTCTAAGGCAAACTATGACACTCACTGTGGTTTTGGACGGCGGTGGTTTCATCAAGTGTAAACCAACAAAATAACAGAGCTTGGACTGTTAAACCCATGCTCTGGTATTAGAAAATGTGGTGAAATTCACCAAAAGAAAGAGAGAAAAAAAGCCCAGAAGGGCTGGAATAAACAAAACTCCTAAAGTTCCAAGCTGCTTTCTGTCCACTTTTAGCCATCATCCTGGTGGATGTTTGTGTTTTGAAGAATGAAAGTGGCCACACAGGAGGACAGGAAGGACTGTTAGGGTGACCCGGCTCAGCTGCATGAAAACTCCCACAGTGTTTCCCATTGTGCTGTCATGGCACACAGGCTGCGTCTTCCTGATGTGGGCTGTGAGCCACCTTCTCTGACACATGTTCACACACAAGTTAATACACATAGAGCAACCAAGACTCTTTAGAAACCACACAGTGGCATGTCACTCCCTCACATGACCAAAAATATACTAAATCCAGGATATTTTTTTTTGGGGAAACTTTTCATTTCCCACCTCGCATCACTCAGAGTTCATATACTGTCACATTTTCTCTGCTGTTTCTTTGTGTTTCTTTTCTTTTTCAAACTCCTCTAGGCATACTCACAGACCTATAATCTGACCCCGCCCTCCTCCCCTCACCCTGTCATTACACCCGTTGGCTAAGATGCCATTCTGTTCCCGTGGCAACCCTCTAATTAAGCCAACCCCAACCACAGAGGAGGCTGGAGCAAACGGGGGCGGGGCCTGATGTGGTCAGGAAGGGGGAGGAGCCTTTCAGAACACAAAACCTTTCAAACGATTGTGGACTTTGTTTTTCAAAACCCCTCCATGTTTTCCCTGCAGTCTCGGTACGGCGCTCAGGGGATGTTAAAGTTGGCAGTGGTCGGTTCTTTTCTGAGGTTGGATGGGAATCAACATGATAGTGTTTACTCTTGGCTGAGGCCAGATGAATTAGATGACAAACTGTTGAAATAGCTGTGAAAGTAAAGATGTGGTTAAAAAAAAAAAAAAAAGGATCCACGTCCAAAGAAAAAAAAAAGTGCTATCACCTTTTTACCAGAAGGTAAAAATTTAGATTGTTATCTCAGTTAGGTCTTTTTTATAATCTAAAGGAACTATTATAATTACCAGAGGCAGTCACTGAGGTGACAGTCAAAAAATAAATAAATCTTAAACACAAATTCAGCCATAGTTAAGGTTAGAACTAATCAGACCAAAGTCTTAAGGTCTTTGAAAGACTAAAGACTTGGCCTGAACTTGCCACTCAAAGGCTTGGAACTTGACTGGGACTTGGGAAAAACTACTAGTCCCATTAACCCCTCTTCAAATAGGCAAGACAGTGGACCATGTCAGGAAATGGCAACAAGAAAATAGAAACTCCCTTTGAAAGTGACTACATCTCAAAAATTAGTAGTTTAAGCAATTGAAAGCGCTTAAACTTGAGCTCTTTTTATAGCATAATAGAAAATGATAATGATCTTGGGGTCTCCACTACTGTAAATAGCATAACAAGCTCCCAGGTTTCCTGGAGAAACTTTTTCTGCCCTGCCATTCGACAGATAAATCTGTGAGTTTGGTAGGCTCTGCTGGGACTTTAATTGGAACTGTGTGCTCTGGACAGATGAAAAGGTTGAATCTTTTGGCAACACTCTGGGTCAGCCTGTCATAAAGCAAAGGATAAATATGTGGGGGGAAAAAGCACATCATGCCTACTGTTAAGAATGGATCAGGATGCTCTGGGCCTGAACACCTTCAAAATGCCAGGAACTTTTAACAAAAAATCTTCTAGTGAGAAAGCAACCAAAAACATATGGCCAAATCAACACAGGCTAAATCTAATTTCTTTTACATCCATCTACTAGGACATAATGGGCAAAAAGAGATGGATTATTGGATTCTTCATGGGAATCGTGTTGTGGCAGAATATTTGAACCCCTCACTATTTCAAACAAGGGATCAACAACCCACTAAAAAATAAGAAGCAGAGGACACACATCTAAATTTGATTCAGTCTAGGAGCAGAATGGCAGAAAGAGAATCATAAAATATTCAGTTATCGTCTGACAATTGAGGAGCTAACTGATCAGTATTTGCCTAATGACCCAAAAACATGCAGAAACATTACTGCATATTCTTGTTTACATTGAAGTCCTTTTGGAAACTCAAACAGGTATGTCAGAATGACTTCATGCAGCAGCATGAACAGCTGGAGAATCTACATACTTATACATGAGGTAGAGCTTTCCTTCTGGGAGGTTCTTCCTCAAACCAGAATATTCTGCTGGACGTCCAGGCACTGTTACAGGCACAAAGAGCCTTTTATACACCCACGCATGTCCAAGCCCCGGTAGAAAAAGACATGCAACCAGATGTCCGAGTGGCTTGGACAACAATCCTGTAAGCATGTGTGGATGCATGACTGGATGTCAGTAGGGGTGTACATATGGTTGAGATCCTCCGGGCCCCTACTCCTTCACTCCCTCCACCTCTGCATGGGTATCACCCTGAGCACCCCTCAGCCCTGTGAGGGTTTGTGTGGGTGGCAGGAGAATTTCACTTTGAAATGTGTTGAATCAGCAAGAGGCGCAACAGAGTACAGCTGCTTGTGTGCGTGTGTGTAACTGCGTGTGCATGTGTTGGTGAAAACTAGCTGAACAAAGCTTCAATTTCAAGGCTGCTGCTGATGGTGGCCTCGGGGGCCGTTGGGGCCAGCTGGCCTCGCTCCGGTCAACAACTCTCGTTTACGGTTTTCAGTCTCTGTGAGACACTTTTCATCCCCTTCATATCGGGGAACAGAAGGTTTGACCACACACCGACTGCAACTCGCTCTCTGAAAGAGATCTTCTGAGAAAAGACCCTCAACATATCTAATTGCAAACCTGGTCGTAAAATGTGTTGGAGTATTAAGGAATAAAGCTGTTAATCTTTCAACAGAGGAGAAAGTCAGTATTGAACAGATTTTCTATTACAACAAAGATCTGGTATTTGTTTTATTGTAGCCTCTGAAGCCAAGATAAAAAGAATTTGGTTGTTTTTTTTTTTGGTTTAGACAGGGATACTGATTGTGTCAGCAGAAACAACAGAGGTGACCAAATATTCAACTACAGCATCACTGAAATCAGGAAATAGCTTTCCTCTTCTTTCAAACAAAATGGCTGTTATAAACCAACTGGCTATTTTCCTATAATCTAAATTTGCTTCTGTAAGGTTTTCGATTCTTTGAACACTTCTTAACATCTTCAATGAGTCCTTGTATTTTAGGCCTTTAACACTGAACACTGGAGGAATGTGAAATGAATATTTCATTTGATAGAAGATTTGCTTCCTGACAACAAGCAAAAACAAAAACACTAAACTAAAAGCATACTCTGACATGCCTTGAGTATTCTGTGAGCCACTCAGACTCTACACGCTGTCTATGGATAGCTGAGATCTCACAATCAATTGTGCTGATTGCCTACATTTCTTGTGAGAAATTCCTTCACTTCCCACAATCTGAATGGATAATACCAATTTTGATTATCTAGATAAGGACCTTGCCAGCCACCTTGCCATTGACACCTGTCAAAGTGGCAGTCTGACTGATGCGGAAACACTTGACCTTATCAGTTTGGTGTCTTATGCAAAAAAATTTCATGTGAACACCATTTCTGACTGAGCAGTTTACTGTGCAACACTGTGAAAAAAATCTTCTATTTTGTTTTTTAAACTATTGTCAATTAAAGAATATCTTAGAGAAATGGACCTCTGTCTCATCATATTCAACTCCAGTGAAGCAGGAAGTTGTGGATTAATAATTAAAGGTTCCTAGAAAGGTTCCCTGCTTAAACAGTAAAATATAAACTGAAAACTTGCATCAGTTAAATTTTCAGTCTAGGAATAGATAGAGATGTACATAGTTGTGACAAACAAAGAATCAACAACCCACTACTAGTGAAGAAAATACTAATTTTCTTCACTATTAAAAGACTTTTGCCTAGGAAAAAAAAAAATTCTCAGATTTTTTCTCATTTAAATTAGATTAGATGCAACATAAAATTTGTTTATTCCATTGAGTTTTGAACATCTTTACCAGGAGTGACAGTAAATGTTGAAGTGGGTGTAAATCTATTCTAAGAAACATCTAAATACTCATCCAATCAGCTTGCATGGTGGAAATGGATGTTTGAAAAAAATTAAATGATGATGGTTGTAAAAATAAACTGGTCTGACCAGGATTGTTACCTTTCCTGCTTTAGCTATTGCTTTTCAACCAGCGCAAATATAAAGTAAAT
Organism: Alfaro cultratus; assembly: GCA_903066825.1. Taxonomy (NCBI): domain Eukaryota; kingdom Metazoa; phylum Chordata; class Actinopteri; order Cyprinodontiformes; family Poeciliidae; genus Alfaro; species Alfaro cultratus. The sequence continues at coordinate 15,997 of CAEFZX010011734.1, read as the reverse complement.
GTTTGTTGTTAACTACAAATTATCTGGAGAGTAAATATTATTTTTAGGACATCATGGCAGAAATCCAGTTTGCTAATTAAAAAAAGAATGAAAGAAAAATGCAAAATAATGTATTCGAGGTGAACTGTAAACTAACATTGTGTTAAACTACAACTACACATGTACAGCACATAATTCAAGTTCATATGGATATTTAAAAAAAAAAAAAAAGAAGAGTGCAGAGATTTAAACAGTGATGTGGTTCATTTGTGCAGCTGCATGGAGACAGGAAGAGAGTGAGATCCAGTTTCAGGTTACATATCAGTCAAATCCTGCACTTCAAAGACCTGACCACATCAAAACAAGTCACATTACACTCAGCAAATTTACACAAAGACACTCAGCGCTTTGCTTTTTTAGGCAAAAAGGTTTCAATTTTTTTTTCTGTGTGATTCACTATTCAAGTTTAAAGAATGTTTTTCTGTTTTGTCAGAGTTATTTAATAAAGTAGACCATAAATCCCGAAAAACACAAGAACATATAATTCTCACCATCTAAAGTCAAACTTTGCAGCCAAACTTTTACTCTCTCTGTCTCCACTTGTGCCTGAAAGCTAAAGCCTACCCTCTCCCTTTCCCTGAACCAGGTATCTAGAAGTGGTCCATTTTCCAAATTATGTGAAAGAATTGCACTTTTAGAGAAGACGGTGTTCGGTATTGTGAATTCTACAAAAAAATCTGCAGATGCATAAAAAAGGTTATTTCCCTAAAACTTCAAATTTCTTGAAAACGGTTATCATTCTCAATTTTAAAACGCACAGAAACTCCCAGGGAGCATGTATGATCTTACACTGCGGTGTATTATAGCTAACGCTTCTGACAGGGCTGCAGCTGGCTTCTTAGGGCAGTGTGAGAGGAGTGTGTGTGTTTTTAGTAAACCAGACGTCCCCTCCCCCTTTTATCCCCGGCACTTCTGCTGTGAGGAATGTGTGGTCCGCCTCCTACGCTGGATGGCTGTGCCAGCATTCCTGACAAACAGAAGAAGAAAAAGTGGGGGAGGAACAAGAAGGAGGATGAAGGGACACTGAGAAAATGACAGAACTTATCGGCCCTCAACTTGGGGAGTTTTGCTCTCAAAAAGGAGTAATGTTCAGGGCTGGCAACAAAAAGAGGGTGGGCTTAAAAAAAAAGGAGAGAAACTATTGTTTCCTAAATTGTCCTCAAGCCCCCATCATAACCTTCACAACCCCTTGAACCCCTATGCACACATATCATAAAACCCTACAGGGGATTCCTGGAATACCAACCTTTAACCTGACTAACTCCTGGTTTCAGTGTAACACAAGTGTAAACACCCACTTTCCTCCACTGTCTCAAGCACAAGTTGCTCAAAAACAGCTCATTCTTCCATTGAAGCCACATCAGTTCATGTCCCATCCTGCCTTTCTAGAAAAACTGAGGACATTCAGAGCAAGAAATGGTTAATAAACAGACACACACCTTCGAATTCACTCGTGTCAAGCCGTCAAGCTGTGACCTGCCATCGACCTATCCCACATCCAGTGGGGCAGAGGCCACAAATTCATCGGCTCTCTGCGAGGAAGAGCTGCAGAGTGCGAGCCGCCGTGTGTTTTTCTGCGTAAATCAGTCTGGCATGCCAGACTGTCCGCTGCACACCGACCCCTGCCTGCACTCTTCACAGCTACCTAACATGTTCATTCACAACCCTGCTAACACACTCCCAGACTGTATACGGTGGCAAAAGGAAATAATGGCAATGATTGATGACTTTGAAGCCATTTTTGTTCTATACTCTTGCTATCGATACAAAAATATGACAAATTCAAAGAACAAAGTTGCTCAGTATAAGAAAAACCTAATTTTGTCAACCTGCTAAAATATCTATAAAAATATGTTGGTAATTAATTAAATGAGTGAATTGAAATAAAATAAGGTGCATTTTCAGTGCAGGAACCTTTTCAGGAACGAGGACGTTTCCTGGGGCAGGGGGGACTTCAAACGACACAACAGAAGTTGCATATTGTTTTTGTTTGCGGATGAAACACAAACCCAGTCACACACAGTGCTTTTCAAATACATTGATTAAATCCAACAACATTAGGCATCAATTGTCAAAGATTTGTGGAATAGCAAAAACTATTTGTTGAATTAAAACTCAAAGGATTTTAATACTTTTGCAAGATGCTGGAAATGTGATCATGAACATACCGCAACATATTCCTCACACAGCTGCAGATGTTTTAACCCACAATAACAAACAACAAAATTGCAAAATGTAAACTTTCAACATTTGAACCATCTGCCCCCATTGTACACCAAACAGCCTCATTTAAAATCACACTCTTTGCCCATAAACCAGAGATTTATTTAAGACTTTTTACCTGGTGGCTTCTTGTTCCAGACGGGAAACATTAGGAACATAGAACATGACTCCAAAAAACAGCTGAGGCTCATTGCCAAACTTGTCCAGCTGTTTCTTGAGGGGTTTCTCGAGTTCTACCCAGCGCTGCGCTGGTGTCTGGGTCTTTCCTTGGAACCACAATCCGAAGTAATGGGTCTACAAACCGGAAAGAGAAAAGAATAGAAGGTCATTAGGTGGAATAAAATGTCATGTCTGTCAATTAACCAATCAGCCATCTCTTGGAGTTCACAAGAGATTACACGGGCCTTACTGGGTAAAATCTATTACCACCACACCTGTTCATATTGCCTTTTTCAACACAATGAAGCTTCCCAGTATTGTGGCACTTCAGTTGTACCAACTAATAGAAAATAAGACTAAGATTATCATTTAGGGGCCATCCCAAATTTTAATTTTAGTCTACATTTTAGTCTACATAAATGTCGTTCTGTATCTAACGATGTGAAAGGCAAAAAAAAACAACAAAAAAAACGATTAGATTCGCCAAAAGGTTTTGTACTAGTCTTTGGGATTTTCACAAAACTAGCCAATTTAGTTATTTTCTGTCCCGAAACAGAGATTAAATTTTATCTGACAAAAACTTTTTTTTTTACTCCTACTGTCTTCAAATGGAATATAATTTTTTTAATATTTTATTCTTTTCAAGCTAGGAGCAAAATATTTTTTATAGGATTTAAAACCTATAATGTTTATAAATATAAACATTTATCTTTAGATTTTTCCATATTTAATTTCACAACTACTTTGTTTTAACTGCAACAACTCATGAGCATTAGATATTATGGTTTGTGTCACTTATAAAACAGCGACCTGATCCGTATTGCTAATTTTCAACAATTTTCTCACCAGTTTTAAAATAATATTTCTGTGTCATTTACAGAGAAGTGTTGACATTTACTGTATGTGTCTGCGTGCGTGTGTGTGTGTGTTGTCATCTGTTAGTCACTGGTACCACAGAGAGATAAACACATCTGTTTCCTCTTTAATAAAATTGCTCCAGCTGGAGGCATCAGCTGCTGCATACAGTGCTCGCATAACAAAGTCACTCTTATGTATACTGACGGTAAGAGATGAAGCGGCAAACCCACACAGCATCCTAAGATAAAGTGCACAAAGGAGGCAGATGGCTGCTAAAGTTGTGGTGTTACACCCCTTTATTCATAGCATCGCTAACCCCTGGCAAATACTACAACACTATGTGAGTATGCATTACACCACACCTCAGAGACCCACTCAAACACACACATTCATCAGTTTCCATCATGGTTCAGGCAAACACACATCCCCCATAGCATGATTCTCCCACTACTATGTGTAGCTATACAGATGGTGCGTTCAGGGTGTCGTGCCACATGTAGCATGTCACTTTAACTTTCTCTACAGTTTCATCCCCGGTCAGTCTGGCGTGTTCCTTAGTCGCTATAGTACAATTGTTAATTTATTTTTTTGTCTTTTTTTTAACCGATAGGGCTGCATGATATCAGGAGGACATGTAATTGTGATACTGTTGCTGAATATTGCAATAATATAAATTGCTATAAATCCACAATTTCCTAAATATCTTCCTTAGTTTGCAGCGTTACATTTTCAGAGTTTTAGCATTCCAGCCACTAAAGTTAAGCATTTAATGTTGGCATCATAGAGTAAAATCACTATCTAACAAAAGATTACATCCAAGCAGTTTGTTGCTATAGCAACATTGTAAATGTTTGTTTTAAGATGTCGACTGTGCAGCTCTACAAACAAACCTGAGTCCTAAAACATCTATAGTTATAACAAAAAAAAAATTACACAATGATAAACCAGTCATCAGATAGATTCACTAATCTGCACTGGATTTTAAGTAAACAGGACTGAACACAAATGAACTTTCACAAAGTCAAACTTTCCAGGTTTCTAGTTGTAAAAATGCTTAACCCCACGTGTCAAAGCACATTTCAAAAGATATGAACATTTTTCCAAGAATTCGCACTTCTGACACAGTATAGATGAGAAAAACATAAAACTCAGGACAGAAACAATGAAGGTTTAAAACTGAGAACTACAGAGGAGGAGGAAGAGAGGAGCACACAAAGGCAAAGGGGAGGTTAATTGTGACGACGTGATGAGCACTATTTCTTTCTTGTGTCCTGACAAGAGGATGGAGGTAGACACGCTTCGTTAGAGACAAACAACAGCGACAGAAGAGGGCAAGGAGACACACACTGGGTGTCAAGAGCAAAGTGTGACAATCACACTAGCAAAGACAATAAAGCAATACTGTCTCTAACTAATGCCACATTATGTAGGACTTTAATGAAACCCCAGTAAATTGCACAGATTATATTCTGACATATAATTTTGTGTTTTTATGCAGCATCAGAAAGTAAGGCACTAACCTCCCGCAGCTCCAGCCTCTGGGCCACTGCCTCCAAACATTCCTGTCCCGTACTCTCCACTGACAGAGTGCATTCAATCACATTGTTGTCCAGCAGCCGGATTCTTGTTACAAAGTAGTTCTTGCTCAGGACATTGTAGCGCCGTGTGCGCCGCAGCTTCAGCCCGAAGGGCATGGCTGGTCAAGGCGGGGGTCGCGGCTCAGTCAAAGGCCAAAAGTCACCCGAGGGCAAAGCGAGTGACAAAGAGGAGAGGGGAGGCTCTATGACCTGCCCGTCGCCCTCCTCACTCTCGCGCGACGCCAGCCACACCACCGGGCAGAGAGATGCACCCAGGCAAGGCGCTGGCCCATTCCCAAAGATGTCCAGAGAGGAGGAGAACGAGGAGGGTTAGGATGAGGAGGATGAGCAGATGCTGTAAAGATAGATAAAACACAGAAAATAAAGTCAATAACAACATAGCAAAAATGCCTCATATTTTACCAAACTTCTTTGAACCTTATTATGACTCTCCGATCCTAGAAAGAAGGAGCAATAACCCTGGGCTCTTATCAGTAAATAAATTTCTTATCAAAACTTCCCACATCATGTTTTCCGGTGATATCGTCTTGTCTTCATCTCAAAGAAATAGAATCATACAAATAGAAAGAACTAGCAGAATTACTAGCGATAGCAGCGGAAGTAGTATTACGTTGAACATAACAACTTCACATGGATTTATCCTAAAGTTTGACACAGCTTAGCTCTCATCAGACCAGATCAGGCAGAGATGGTAGACAGAGGCAGTGGTGTGAATATATGGTCAGCAGCTGCAAATATCCATCTAGAACAAATTCAATATGCCACATCGATAAGAGCGATAGAAAACTTGTTCAGGGTGCAACTGGCAGATTTGCTACATTTCTTTACCTGGAGACATGTGACCCCTTTTTAATGTCACCCTGTATAACTGCCCATATAGCTGATATCAAAAACTGGCATAGCTAAGGATACTAACAAGCATTATGTGATGAGCATGGAGTTTATTCACTGAATACATAGAAATCGTTAATTGAAAAATCCCAAAACCTGGAAACTTGTGCAATTTCAGTCCTTAAAACTCTAATCAGAACCCTACTAAGCAGGTTAATAGCGACTTTAAAATATTTGATTTTAATTTCTAAAGTAAATATTTGAAAGATAAAGAAATGCATGAGAGAAACTTAGCAGATGTTAAAATTCAACACACACACACACACACAAAATCCCCTGCGAGAAAGAGATGAGCAGCAGAAAGGAAGAGAGAGGAGGAGGAGGAGTGGATGTGTTGCTTCTTGTCCCAGGTTCTGGCAATGCACTCCTCCTAATAGTCAGCTTGGATCCCGGCCCAGATTCCTTCCTGCCCTGACGAAGGAAAACAGAGCACACCTGACACGAGCATACACCACAAGGAGGAGCAGAGTGCGAGTGTTTGTGTGTGATGTGGCTGAGTGAGCAGGAAGAAATAAAAAAATTAAATTAAAAAAATTCATGTACCACAGCGGCAGCTTGACTGAAAGCTGTCAAGAACCTAAAAACATCCGTGTTGATTGCTTCAATGTGAGCCACACTTTGCTTCACGCTTGCCTGTTGCAACAGCAGTAACTACTCTGGAAGCCACAGCACAGCACATTCCTGACCTCTGAATCCAACTGCAGGTTACGCACAACAAGTTATCATCTTATCTGAACACTTTTGGGAGGTGCTCATCTGCACACACTGCGAGAAAGCCACCAATGGGTTATATTTGGTGGCTAAGCCAGCGAAGCTTTGAGATATGTGGCTATCGTGACCCCAGCGGTCGCCTTCACCCCCATCCGGCTCTGGCTTTAGGGAAAGTGACATCATTACAGTAAAACCTTCCCACATCGTCTGAAAAAAGGTTCCCAAGAACACAAATCTGCAAAATCACTGTCAACAATTATACAGACGTAGATAAACATACAGAGACATACTTTCACTGCAGTGTACAAACGTAGACATGCATGAACAGGGCACACCACAAACACATACAAATGATCTCTCACACAAACACAAACACACACACACACACACACACACACACACACACACACACACACACACCAAGTTCCTCGGAGGTTAGCCGAAAGACTAGACAGCACTTGGTGCTACCCTAAGCCAGTAATCAGCGGAGCGGTTTGGGTGTGTGTGGTGGGGTAATGCAGACGGAGGGACGGACAATAGGTTGGGATCAAACCAACTCCTTGATGCAAAAAAATAAATAAATAAAGAGAAAGAATGTTGCTGCAAAATCCCTGCCATCGTGTTTATTTCCAAAAACAGCCCTATACGCTTAGAAATTTGCACGTTGTAATTTTGTGGTATGGCAAAACCAAGGGAGAAAACTGAGTGAACAGGGTTTGCTTGTATTTTTAAGGGGGAGTGAGCTTTGTCTAAATATACGTGAAACCAGTTTTTTTTTTTTCTTCTTCTTCTCTTTGTCCCCTCCAAAGTGATATGACAAAGGGCAAACCGCTTCTTTTCTCTCTGTGTGCTTAAACCGCTAAGACCATCCACAATTATACAGGCTCTTTTCTTTTATAACAGTTTACAGATGCATTGTGGGAAGTTTTTGACCTTCATCATTTCGAATAATTCAAACTGGTCAATCAAAGCCAGTTTTCCATGGAAAGTTTTATATTTTCACTGAATTAATTAAAACTTGTTCCCATAGCAACATAGAAATTGTGTTGTATTTCCTGTCAACCTTGCAACAGATCGATATTGTATTTTTGTGTTTTTATGAGGTAAAGCACTTTGAAATGCCTTGTTGCTGAAATGTGCTATACAAATAAAATTTGATTGATTGATTAATTGATTTCCTATTGGTAATGCACCATATTCTGGAAGAGACAGTCTGGCAGGTGTGTAGCATCAACTATGTAAGAGGTGGTTGTCAGTAGCTGACAAAAGAAGTTATAAAATGAGCTAATAAACAATGTTGATACAGGTTTCTGCCCTTAAGGATAAAACCTTTGCCGCTAACAACCTTTGTACAAAATCAGGCGTTCGCCCCCCAAGAGCCACCTGATGATATCACAAACCCAAACTTGCAAAGATAAGCACTACAACCAACCAGGTGGCATTACGCAATCAAAACAAATTGTGCATAAAGTGTAATAGCATACCTGTAGGCAAGACTTAATTACCAACCTTAAATATGATTGATTAGAAAAGGTCCCAGCAGCTATTACCGAAAAGCATTTGATTTAAAACACAAAAAAAACAAAGCTATTTATTATTCCCTCCAGCATCTGCTCAGAACCAGAGCTGCTGATTTGTCTCTGCTGTTGGTGCAGGGCAGCCCCATTCAGTCCCACACAATAGTGGGAACAAAACAGCACTTTGTCACCTACCGTCAAATCCATTAGACGAAGGCCACAGAGAGCCGAGGAGGGAAGTGTAGCGTGCGTAACTCAATCAATCTGATCTCTGTCGCTCTGCTATGTCTCAAATACCAACACCGTCTCATCCCGCCCTCCGCTCCCCCTTCACCCCCGGTCACACATGAGCGCTGTAGCAAAACAACTGGCCAGAGTGCTTCACAGCTCATAACTACGCTTCCTCTGGCGCACTCTTTTTACAGTTTGAACCCAAACTAGACCTGGATTGAATGTCAGGACTGCATATCAGGCAGTATTTAGAGGATGTGGCTTAAGAAGGTCCGGGTCGGTTATGCAAATTGAGTTTTTTTTCCTCAAAAATCTAACACTTAAGAGACGGAAGCCAAAAGAAGCTCTGATTTCCTGACATCTCAGCTATTTAGACTTTAAATTTATCTCAGATTTAAACATTATCACCAGTTTTTTGTGTCAGTTTTGGAACAAGACGTCCTTCCGAACGAAGGTGAAACAATAGAATTAGAGATAACCTTTGAAGGCAGATTTAGTCGATATTCTCTAACCATTGTAAAAACATTGTTAAAGCCTAAGATATAATAGCACACTATTATAAGAACGCATTATAATAGTGTGCTCTGCCAAAACAATTTGCCAATGCCGTTGCTGTTATCTAGTGAAGAAGACCTTTTTTCCAGCATCAGTACGGTGCTGATGCTGGAGAGTAAATCAGAGGAGGCACAGAAGGTGTGGAGAGACATTTGGAAGGAAGCTATATTTTTTACAAACTATCAAACATGATTTTGGTTCATTCAGACTGCAAAATACTGGCGAGGCCAAGGCATTCAGCAGATAACGGGAAGGAGAAACAGGGTACAGCACAGGTGCTCTTTTATCTTTTCAAGCATTCAACCTCTGCAGGTCGTGGAACATGTCAGATTTGGAAATGCTTGGAGCTTTTTAATAACCTTGGCTTTCCTAATATAACACGTTAGCTTCACAATCATTTTCTCAGTACAGTAAAAACCTATTCCACAGCAATTGCTCCTACATCCACTGTTTGATTTGATCTCTTCACCCAATAAAAAAAAAAATAATAGATTTACGGCCGCTTACAGCAACAAGGCAAGAAAAAACATGTTTAATGATATATTTTAGCTTATTTTATTGTAGTCCTTAAAGAAAAAACTTGAATAAACCAAAATCGGTAACAGCAAGTGCAAGTGTGAAAGCTTTGGAGATGCATGCACACAGTTATAAAGACAGAAGTATGCACTCTACCACGTGTTGTCCACAGACACATATATCCCTACTGTCTGGCACACGCAAGCATGAGCAGCTGCAAACAGATGGTGGAGCCAGGCGACCAGACAGTGTGCTTCTAACAAGCGCATCTGCTTTCTCACTTTGCAGCCCTTTTTCTCCCCCCGCTCTGCAGCTCCGACTCTGGGACAAAGACACACACACACAGAACATTCTCTCCACTACGTGAGAACGCAGGGACAGTGACGAACACACAGAGTACAACGTTCACACAGAGGTGACGTCCAGACAGTTGGGGGGAACCATGTCGGTAGCTTTATGCAAAATGCACTCGCAGACCAGATTCCCACCGATACGAGTTAATTTCACAGACTTATCCTTAAAATATAAGTTTGTTCAGAGAAAAATAAAACCTCCACCACACACAACTTCAATCAAATCCTGCTTTTACTGAGGTTAACTGTAAGATGACACTCTGTACCATCCACAAATTAATGCTAAGTGTCCTGAAATCTCTACTGAGAGACTTGAACTCAGTGAATATATGTATTGGAAATAAAAGTTACTATTTAACTCATTTAGTTTTATGTTTACTGTGCAAATACAAAGCAAAGATCAGCATTCTCACTAAGCTAGCTATCCACAGCCCCTCTTACTGAATAATCTATCAAAAAGAACTTAAAGGCCTTAGGATTCTTTTTTTTTCCTGGAACAAAAAAGAAGAAATCACTTTTTCCTAATTTCTTCAAGGGCAATCCTTCAAGGGCAATCAACAACAACCACAACAAATTAATGTTTCTGGTTCAGCAGCACTTGCAGTTTTTCACAAATAGGCGACATTTTTGGTTTTTTACGTTGACTTCTCACCTATAGTGGGCCTCTTGCATTTTTGGGTTTGCAAAGCTAACCATTGCTGCATTCCAGTTGTCTAAGAAGTCTCTGCAAGGAGGATGTCATCACACCTGAAGTCAGAAAAACTAAGGGAATTTGCTAATTGCTTTGTTGCAAACGACTACCAGCAATACAAGCCCATAAATCATCTTTCTCTCCACTGTATTTATAGACTTAAGGAATGCTCATGAATAAAGATTGAACAGTACTAAGAAACAAGCTGGTCAAAAATGCTTTCTAGTTTAAAAAATGTTTAGTTGTAAACATAAAGAAATGTTGTGAATGTTTTAAAGCCTTTCCACAACATAGATTCTCTTTTAGCTTATAACTTTTAAGACATGGTAGCAATTCATCCATATTTATACCATTCGGAGGTTAAAATATAATATTTCTTTCCCATACAAATCAACACGGAAACGTCAATCATATTGTGCTCTTTGAAGGTCAATTACTTCCACTTACTTTGAACTAGAACAACATTCAAACTTTATTCTGGTCATGAGATATATGTCTATTATTCAATATTTCTGAATTTGAATATCTAATGGGTTTTTTTATTATTTGTTTTTATAAAATTACAGTTTTAGTTTAATAAAGGCTTTGGTCAGAAACTGCTTTTAAACTCTCTTTTTTTTTTTTTTTTTTTTTTACATTTCTGTCGGTTTTAACTCTAGGCCAAAGTGAAAAAAAACAAATTGCAATTTAAATTCAACAGAAATTCAAATGGAGTCATATAAGTATATAATCAAACTTTATATGTGACGTACTGAATTCATATTCCAACCACAAGATGCATGGCGGTGACAAAATTGTACACACAACAACGAACAAGTAAGAGCTTTCGACAGGCAAAGGGAGAGTAGAACGAGGATAAATGCCAGAAACTGATTTTCCAAACTAGGATTGTACAATTACAATAAGGCCAAGAGATACAGCAAGAGTGGGTGGCGTGTAAATGTAAAGCATCAGTGATTCCCAGCACCTTCGTGAGAAAAGAAAAAGCATTTCGATAAGCTGGAAGCAGAAAGGATGTAACAGTGCCCTTATCGTGTTGGTGCAGTTGGTGAGGAGAGCAGAGAGTAAACATGGAGCGTCACACAGATAGGAGCAGAAACCTCGGACCATCAGCATGGCAGTCATCAGGCCAGCCGCTGCCAAACCACGGTGCTCTTCACATTTTCCATCCCCACCACCCCGTTCCCCCCTCCTAGGAACCGCACTCACCCGACTTTACTCCCAACACACAGCAAGTTCTTACAGCAGAGTCCTCAGGCACCAGCTCTGATTTTAAAGGTCTGTGAAGGAAGCAGTTTTGCTACCGTCTACATCGGGCTGCACTATGCTGACTACAAAGACCAGAAAAAGTCACACTCTTTCCTAAACAGGAGATCAAATGGAAAAATATCTCTTGCTTGATGCTTGAACACCCATAAAATACCACATGTTGGCCCCGTCCTGGTAGTGTGTGGAGGTCTGATCTGCAGAGGGAGTCGAGCCCAGCAGCTGTGACTGACAACTCGCACGAAGCACCTGGTGGAGTGTGGGAGATTTGGGCAGGTCGCTGCACGCTCTCAGCCATGTTGTTGTTCACCAGGCTGCACGACGGCACACAACTTACAGAGAGGCAACAAAAGCATCCCTGTGTAACACACCGCTCCAAGCATCTAATTAAAATCAGCTTGCATTCTGCCACCTTGCATTATTACACAGATGGCAAGTCAGAGGTTTACACACATGGCATTAATCATTTGGGGCTTTAAAATTATGCAAATACAATATTTTTTAAATTGACATTAATAATTAGACATCCTCAAAAGATAATGAAAAAGAACAACAAAATGCAATCTTTATATGTCCTAGGCATAATTTTTTGATGCAGGAGAAGCACCACCCAGCTTCACCCAAGGTTGAAGTTGAAGCTATTCCATAAGCTTGATGTTAGCCAGCTTTATTTATACAAAAAAAAATAAATCAGTTCTGATGTGTTTGGAATTACTGTCCCACTGGAATGCTCAACAGTGTCCAAATTTCAAATCCAACCCAACATGTCATTGCAAGTAAAACAAAATAGGTCAACATGTTTTAGAACAACCAAGGAGCCACCAAGCATATCTACACCTGGAAAATGGTGGGACACCATCGCCACTGTCCAGATTGAAATGATTCAGCATCAAAGAGAGCTACAGCTGTGTTGACCAAGAAGGAAGGCCCTTTTTCCAAATGGGAAACCTTCAAGCAGGAGTCAAACATGAAGGTGTACCACATACACAAGCCAAATCCCTTGCAGAGAACAATTCTATGGTCAGAAAGGCCAAGATGACGAGAGAAATGTTTGGAAGACAGAGTCAAGAGTATACTGGACAAACTGTAAAGCGTGGTGGTACTATTACACAGAATTTTTAATTTACTACAAGCGGTACCCACAAAGTTGATGGAAACCAAAGGAGGACAACCCCAAAGTGCTTCACCTTCAGCGTAGATCAGACAGACACAATGATCACACACAGTTGGAAGGAATAAAGTAAATAAATAAAATAAAGCTAACATTTTTAACTCTGTTAAAAAATCACACAGACAGGTTCAAATTAACATATATTCCCAACTGATCCTCATTATCAGCAAATGAGTCAAGTTTACTTTATTATTCAAATTGGTTAAAATGTTTACCAATTTGATTGATTGCATTGACTTGCTGAAGGACATCAGAATATTAGTGGTGTGTGTATAAATGTAATTATATACACCTTGTGCACCAATATGTTTGTTCCCCAAGAAACCTGGTTTATGTTTTGGCTGAATTAAAAATTGAGTCACTTTACTTATTGCCTGTTATTTTGTAAAAGGCTGGAATTGATGAATTGTTTTGTAATTCAAATATTTTCCTCAAAGATGACTGAAAAAGATACAATGCTGTGTAGCTAAGGTGTAAAGTGGATTTGGGTAGCATAAAGTAAACTAGGTCAATAATTGTGTATGAAACTCTGATCATTTGTGTGGTTTAGCCAGACTTTTCACAGAATTCCCATTTTCTTCATAAAAATCAGATGTTACATGTATTTTTTATTTTTTTGGCTCTCATTCGAAAAGTGTAAAAATAACAACAATGACCAGAGCAGCCTATTTTCATTTTTCCCGCTCTCTTTTCCTGTGGTGGGCTACAGCGTGCAGCACTTGACCAAAATTACAGGTGTGTTTTCCCCTATATAGTAATCAAATGGCCTTTAGACTCAAATGACCACTGGCAGTGGAAACAATAGGCACTTTTCTCTCTGAATGCAAGCACACATTATGTGGTAAACACCTATTATAGTCTTACCAGGCTGACCTTCAACAAAAACATGCCTCTGGGAGTCCACAAATATCTGCAACTTTCCTTTCTTACAACCTGACAAAAATACCTCTAAAACAGGAAGCATGGGTGAAGGCTACAGCTCTAATAAGTCCTGGTGCTTTAAATTCCCCACCAGGGTGTACTCCCAAGTCACTTGCACCATGTAATTTACACAGCAGGCCTCTGAGCTTTTAAAGATAGCCAGATGTGTGTGTGTGTGTGTGTGTGTGTGTGTGTGTGTGTGTGTGTGTGTGTGTGTGTGTGTGTGTGTGTGTGTGTGTGTAGCCGACGCCTGCAGCAACTATGTTCTCCGTTACAGAGCTCTCTGCTGCTTGCAGTCCACAATGTTGCGTGTCCAAACACATCCTTCTTCGCCCAAACTCTGCTTGCACAGTGTGAGGGTGTTTGCATCAGACAGGGTAAACCCCAGTCAAGCTCACGTGAACGGTTCCACGCATTGTTGATCACATGCGTGGACTGAAAGAATGAATCCAGGTGTTAAGACATTTTGTCAGGATCCACACTAAATCCTGACAAATTCAGCAGAGTATTCAGTTGTCAAATTCAAGTTCTCCCACACGTAATGATCCGTCCTGATTACAAAGACAGCTGATTTCTACAGTCAAATTAAACATAAACTTGATTTACTTTGAAAGTTCAGAGTTTTATTTTTTTACGCAGAGCTCTGACGCGAAAGGGGGGGTGGAGAGGTTTTCTTAGCATAAAAATATTTCAGATTTGCTCCGAGCCAAAGCCATTTGGCCTACATGATGTAAAGCAAGTCTGAGTTTTCCCAAACTATTGCTTTAACTTTTCAAGAGCAGAGAAGCAGTTTTCCAAGTAAGAAATAAACAAAAACTCACCTTTTATCCTGCGCTACATCCTGTTTTTTTAACTTCCAGTGAAAGAAATTTCTCTTCGCTGCAGATAATCCGCATACAGTCAACTGAGTCTTTTCATCGTGTCATATGAAAGCAACATTAGGAACAAAAAGCATGTCGGAGAAGCAATAGGGAGTCCCGAAACTTCTGCAACCCGTTTGTTGATGAGTATTTCAAACTGGTTGTTGCTGAGAATGACGGAAAAGTTTGAAATCATCTGCAAAACTTCTCCCACTTGCGTAAAAGACGACGTGGTCTCGCGTAGCCTCTCGGTGGGATTCTCGGTGTGTTTATAGTACTGGCCCCTCTGTTCCAATGGAGGCGTTCAGACAGGCGGAGAGAGAGCACACGTTGCGTTCAGGTGCTGAAGAAAAAAATCGAAATTATAATACTTACACACCATAGACGTGAAAATCAGTGTCAACGTATTTGATAATGCTATTCTGTATAAAAGTAGATAGATAGATAGATAGATAGATAGATAGATAGATAGATAGATAGATAGATAGATAGATAGATAGATAGATAGATAGACTCAATCCACGAAATAAATAAAAATAAAACTCCATTTATAAGTAACAAAAAATATATTAATTAATTTCTTGTACCTTTTACGTTTTCCTTTTAAATCACCATAGAATGTATCGCTGTTTGAAAAATCCCACATGGGAAGGAAGCTCGGGTCTCGTGTCCCAGTCGCTGTCCGTGAACGCATCCGTGAGTCCAGAAGCCACTGGAGCCCCGTCCTCTCTGCTGTGACATCAGACACGAGGAATCCGAGGAATGCCGGGCTCCTGGGAGAAGTCCTACTCGTTTAATGGATTTCCAGGGGCCACGGAGGAGACTAAACGCGGAACAAAGGAGACCCCTCTCATGTCCATGTCCCTTCTGTCATAGGCGGGCAAATGAGTCACACCGTCAATGGGGCGACTTATCTGCATATAGCCTACATTTTTAGCATGTAGACCTATGTTTATGCAAATGTGCAACAAAAAGGTGGTTATTTTTAATATCTTTATATTAAACAAAATGAATAGAATATTTTCTACACTAACAAAAGGAGCATTACATTATAGTTTGCTTACCTTTCTAGAGCACTGTAATTACATTTATTTATCTTTCAAAAAATGTACATGTAAGTCAATGGGTCCATGAGGACACCAGTCTCATCATGACAATTAAGGGGTTACGTTTAGTGAATGAATTGTCTAATAATTGGACATTTATTCGCTTTGTTTGTCACTGTTATTGACAAGTCTGTGAGCACAAGAATATTTCATTGAGGCAGGAGCGAAAGAAACAGGTATTTACTATCAAGAAGAGAGTGGAAAAATGTGTTAATTAAAGAGAAATTTCTATTCAGAAGCATTATGAGGCTCATTTGTTAGAAATTGCTGACAAATGAGTTACCTCTCACACATCTTTATTTTTTTTCTGTAGTCTCGTTAATGTTTATAT
>CAEFZX010011731.1:0-91103 GCA_903066825.1 Alfaro cultratus | reverse complement strand
TAATTCATAGTTTTGATGCCTTCAGTGTGAATCTACAATGTCAATAGTCATGAAAATAAAGGAAACTCCTTGAATGAGAAGGTATGTCCAAACTTTTGGTCTGTACTGTATATGTACTTATATTCAGCTCCCCTGAGTCAAACTTTGTAGAAACACCTTTAGCTGCCTTTACAGCTACAAGTCTTTTGTGTTGTGTCTACTACAGAGACTTTGCATAGTATTCTTTCTAAAGTAGGTGAAGTCAAATGTCTTGGGAGAGTATATTTTCTCTTTATACTAAGATTTTGTGTTTGGACTTTGACTGGACCATTCAAAACACATCAAAATGCTCACATAAGAGCAACTGCTGCAATAATTTCAAGACTTTTGCTTCGCAAATATGCTCTACTTTCCACTGGTCTGTCAAATAAAATCACAATAAAATTGCAGTTTGTGGCTGCAATGTGAAAAAGTTCAAGGGTCATAAATCCTTTTGCATGAAAGTTTTAAGCATTTTGTATTTTTAGATGTCATTTTTTCACGTCTTTCTTTAAATTTTAGAGGATCTGCTCTCTGCTGATGGTGACATTTTGTGTTGCTTCAGGCTGTTTACTTTGGTGTTTTATAACTGAACCTTGTTGTTCTATCCAGGAACAAAGCAGCAACAATACCCCGAGGTTTCACAATTTACTTAGGACTGGTCAAAGAATAGACTTATGGTGAAATAAACATAGATCCAAGAAATCACAGATTTCAAGAGTAACATACAGGTCAGTAAACAGATTAGAGTGTCTATTTTTACAAAGATGTCTCTGTTTGTGTGTCTGTACTTGTAAAGAACAGGTCGATCTTGCAAAGCCTCCATGGCTTGAGTCAACACTGGGCTAATATCACACGTTTCCTGAGTCAGTCCCCGGCATTCATCTGGAAAAAAAATTAAGTAGAATCACAGAATGCATTCTTTTCTGAACTCTCATTGTATTTTTCTTATTGTAGGCAGCTTGAGCTAAATTAGACTTAAGAGTTGCTGAATACTTTTGATCACAACTACCTTCCTGAGCACATGCAAATAAAAGCTTTCAAGTCATCTTGCTGACAGGTTTTCTCATGAGCTTTTGCTAAGAAGTCCGTTTTATTATCCAATATAAAAGAAACTGAACAATTATCCAGACGTAAAAAGTGGTATAGACTCCAGTATTATGCTGGAAATAAAACTGTTATCAAAATGTCTCTGTACTTTGCAAATACATATAGCAATTACCCTTTCCAAAGCAAATAAAATACTATCCTATGCACATAAAACATTATCTACAGTCCTGAGCAGTCAGGAGTGTAAAATTTAGCCCTAGAAAACACTGACATATTGATTCGAATATTCAGAACGGCTAATGTTAAATCCTTTCTACTGGTGAAGTACAACTAGTCCCAGGGGCACGGGTGCTTTGCTTAAATTATTCTCTGTATTTTGCTTCTGCACAACAATAAATAACAGTTTTTTGGTGATTTAAACAGTCTAGTTCCAGTGGGAATGCAAGATTTTAGGAAGACAAGAAATTATGTTATAATCGTTGCACTCTATGTCCTGCCCTGGTGAAATGTTTTATTGACAACACTAATTATTAACATTTTCCACACTCCTTTCTGTTTTTTTTTTCATCACAGGAAGCCTCCACTCTCTCCGAGCTTCAGCATCTTGGTCACTAAGTTCTATGTCTGCTCTGGGCATAAAAGGGAATGGAATGCCATCCAACTGGTCAAATTGTCAAATAGAAGCTGAATGTAAAACACTAGAATTATTATAGAATATAGAATTATAACAATTTAATTGTTATAATTAAATTGTTATAATTTTAATTATGCACAAGCAGTTCTTTGAGATTGTGATATTGCTAATATGAAAATTGTAATTATTAATTATGATAAAATATATTTTGTGCAGATTTAATTTCCAGTTTAATTCCAAAAAATTACAAGTTGTGGAAAATTTTATTTGCTGCGTTTTTTCCACCAAAACAATTCAGAAGACACAAGTCATTTGGAAGTTGTGGCAGCATCATGCTGTGGGAGTGATTTCCTTCAGCAGGGACAAAGCTGATGCTATACCGATCTTCAAAAAAGATGAAAATGTTCTACTTCGAGTTAATCAATCATGTAAAATCCATATAAGGAAAACAGAAGTTTGAATCTGGAACATAAATTGCAAAAAAAGATAAAGGAGTATAAAATGTTTAGCAAGGCACAATGTGCAAAAAAACTATCAGGTTTTAATTTTTTATATTTAATACAGACTTTAGAAATATAAAAAAATAATAAATCAATGGCTAAACAATAAAATTGACTTTTGATTAAGTTATGAACATACTGTTGGTCCACAGTGAGTCGTCACCATGCAGCTGATAGTAATCGTGTGCAGTACTCACTCTGAGCCCAGCGGTAAAGCTGCTCATACGCCGTCTCCTGTAACACTGCCATCTGCTCCATGATCTCTAACCTAGAACGGGCACACATGCCAAGAACAAACATTGCATACATATGACTTGTAGCAGGGTGTTAAACTGACAGTGATATGAATACTAATCTTTGGCAACTTAGGATCAAGGCCAGGACACTCAGAGTGCTGACAGAACTGCACGCCTCACTGAATCACCTTCTTGCCACAGCTCTGCTTTATGCTGTTGTTGAAGTGTTAGACTTTTTTTTCTGAATATTATTAGCTGTTTATTCATTCAAAATTCTTGCTTAAAGTTTTCTTAAATACATGCTTTATAGTTGGGATTATACAAGTGAATGCCAAACTTTTCAGCTTCTGACATATTTACAGAACAATGGGAGCCCAATTATTGTTGGACAAACAACAAATTCTATTTTCAAGTATCACATTTTAAAGACAGTTAACCTCAACCCTTAAAGGTAGGCCTGTCTATACTTTGATTGTGAAGCATTGTGAGACATTGTGCAGTCAGATGTGAACCTTACCCTGCGGTTTGCTGGTTGGTTCGCAGGAGGATTTTCACATCCTCGTGGATGTGCTTAACCCGGCTGAGAACCTTGAAGAAATCCTGAGAAATTAAGCAACACACACATTACTGATCACATTCATTAGCAAGATAATCAAGAAGTTAATGCACATAAATTTAGTAGGCAGGGCTTTGAAGTAATGACATATTTAAGCCTATCGCAATAAGCAACTAATTGCATGATAAATTGAAATGAGCTCGATACTTTCCATTCTGATTATTAACATTTTGAAGGGCAATTTTGTTTACAGATATAATGGTTTTGGTTGCAAGTGTTTATTTTTATTTTATTAACTGTTTTTGTTTGTTGTACTTTACATATAAAATATCTTTCAGTTCCATTTATTTTCTTTATTTACAGTTTTATGTATTCTGTAGTTACATTTTATTGTATTAGACATTATTTCTTAGAGAATGGTTGTTTTTATTTGGATGGGTGGGGTGGAAGTTTCGTGTCTTTTCAAAGTTCGATCTATACTCAAACTGTCGGCTGCTCAATTGTAAACTAATCAAATTGTGAACCTACAAAAGATTCAATGCCCTATCAATTTGTCGTCATGACGATAAAGGTATCAAACTGTTATTCCAGCAGATATTTTTTATAAATTAAAAATAAAAGGAGATTATCACAGCATACAATAAGAATTCACACCACACTCTTCAGATTTTCATTTGTGAAGCATTTGGAACATTTGAGCTTTTTTACTTTCTGTTGACCCTGTCACATAAGATAAAGTATGCTACATTTTGGGATTGTAATGTGATAAAGTATGAAAAAGTTTAGGGGATGTGAAAACTTTTGCAAGGTACAGGACATCATTTTTGCTCACATGGTCTAATTCATTGGGCTTTGTGGTAAAGATTACCTCTGTAACAGGTGCGTCTCGAGCCCCTCGCAATGTGGCCATTTCCTCGGTGGACAGCTGGAACTTGGCGAGGAAAGCTTGAGCCACCTGAGCTCTCACCTCAAGTCGTTGGCTGAGAAGACAAAAAGAAAAACAAAATCATTTCCTTCATTTGTTATTGTTTTATTTAAATGTTTCAACGTATAACATATTCTTTTCATTTAGATTGTAGTAAATGTATTTAAGGTTTTGGTTTATGTTTCTTCTTACATGGCAAATTCTTAATAAGAATTCCCCACTTACATGTAAGAGTTTACACTTTAGCCTATCATTGAGTTACATCTGTGTATTCTCTCATCCTTCAATTCTTTGAGTCGAAAAAAAAAAAACTGAAGAAGCTGGAGGACCACAGGCTTTTATTGCAAAAAAAGGAACGCTGTCAACAACATGTAATGCTTAAGGATCTCCAGCAGATGGTAGTCATACTCTACAGACCCCAAATATGCGCCCCTGCTGTCTACATTCTTTCAGCAGGGTGGGACACTGAGTGAAAAATATCATCCACAGGAGTGGGAAGATCAGCAGGACAAAAGCCAAGAGCTAAAGAAAAGAGTTGGACCCCAGCCAGCAAATAACAGCGATCACTATCATGTCAGGAAGTGCCTCATCACAATAGAGACCATGGCAACGGTCCCAGTCAAACGGGGAACTCGTCACAGGGCGGCAGAACAACAGCAGGTCCTCCCTCTGTTCCCATCTTCCCGTCCAAACCATCCTGTTTATTTTCCATCCATTCACAGAGAGAGCCAACCATGAGCAGTAAATCACAGGAGTATTTTGGTGGAGCTGAATAACCTGGTGATTATCTAACCTTTGATTCTCGCATACCTACAACCCGAGCTCAGGCTGCTGAAAGCAGAGGAGTGTAAAACAGTTCCAAGACTCTGTGATTCAGTTTTCCCTCTGTGGATCGCACCAAGTCTGACACAGAGGGACCCCAAGGCTCCTCTGCCCTTTGTGATTTTACGTGTTGCTATTTTAGCTGCCATACACAAAAAGACAACAGATGTACAGCTAAACTTGGCTGGCATGCTCTCACAGTTGTCTTTAAAAAAAAATAACACAATCAAAAGTGTAAGAGGAATATTAATATTTCCCTGCCCGCCCCCCAAAATTCACAGAGATAAAATACTCCTGCAGATAATTAAAATGGCCTTTGGATGTATGTGCTTTCACTGTGTGATTTCTTAAAGTTCTTCATTCTGTTTAAAAGTCTGCAATTACAAGAAGCTGGTATTTAAATAATGCAAGATATTCTGAATTAAAAAGAATGAAGCCGGAAAGAAAACCCACTAATCTACAAGATCTTAGAAACAAAGAACAAAACGGATTAAAAAGCATGGATCACAACAGACAAATGAAAGAACAAAAAAAAACTTGTTATGCTAATGAGGTCATTAATTATATTAACGATTGCATATATTAGAAGTATGTGAACATGCTTGCTTCACATTCAGCACAAGGAGTAATAAACTAAGACCTCTAACTGTTGCGACTCAGGATCCAGTAATTCTATGTTCTTAGGTGTGGCATGCATTTATATTCAATATAGTGCATGCCACTATATTGCCATGCACTATCCTTGGGCTGCCACCTTATCGTGGTGGAGGGGTTTGAGTGTCCCAATGATCCTAGGAGCTATGCTGTCTGGGGCTTCATGCCCCTTGTAGGGTCACCCAAGGCAGACAGGTCCTAGGTGAGGGACCAGACAAGTCTGGGCCTCCCTTCTGAAGCTGCTACCCCCGCTACCCGACCCCGGATAAAGCAGAAGAAAATGGATGGATAGTGCAATCAACGACCTTTAGAAATCAATTAGTTAATAAGTACTTCAAAACAATGTAGATTTCAACCTCTTGTTTTGCATGGAAAAACCTGTGTGGTAAAAACAAAAAATAAAACGCTGAGAAACACCCAACAATAAAATACAGAGGAGTCAGAATCATGCAGTGTGGATGTTTTTCTTCAATATGGGTAAGAAAACTGGTCACTGAATTTTGAAGAATGGATAAACCTTAATAGAGAGGAATCCTAGAAGAAAACCTGCTGGAATAATACAGAAACATTAAACATATAGCCCGAGATACAATCTAATGGTGTAAATTAAAGAATAATAGCAGAACAGCATTGATAAACTCCAGGCCTAAACTTAGCTAACAATATAGGGCAAGACTTATAAAGTGACATTTCTCACAAATTTTGACAGACTTTGGTCTATTTTGCTAAAGAAAAATGGGCAAAAATTTCAATCCCTGCACCTACAAAGCTGGGAGAGATGTGCACCAAAAGACACGGAGCTGCAAAAAGTGATTTTACAAAATATTGAATTCAAACAAATGGTACTTTTTTCAGGTTTATATTTGTGAACAATTTTGTAACCACAGATTCATTTCCTTTCACTTTAAAATCATGCTCAATTTTGCGTTTTCTAAAACGACAAAATGTGAAAGAAAATCAAGGGGTTTGAACACATCTGCAAGGAACTGTATGCAGTTAATCTAAATGAAAATAAATAACACTGTCAGATGCAGTTTATTAAAATGGGACCGTGTACATGTTAGTGGAAAATCTAAGTAAACAACTTATTCTACTACTCAATTAAGTTCCCATATCAAATGCAGAATGGTCTAATTTGTTTGAACTTCAAAAAGTACTTGTTTTGAACCTTTCCACATTACTTATTTTTTGGGATGTTTATAAAGAAATTTAAAGCATCACATTTATGACAAGGTATTTATATAAATATCAAGCCCAATTTAAGACTTTTAAAGACCTTTTTAATACCACTTTGAATAAAACATAGGCAAAAAAACTATAAATATAACAGATATTGCTGCATTACAATCAAGCTGACCCGGACCCTTAAAAGTTGTTTTCAACATAGCCTCCTATAGGTCAGCTAGTAGTGAAAGTGGATGTCATCCAGCCAACTTGCACTTACAAATGACGGCGGCAAAAAAGCTAGTTAGCTCCCTAGATAACATGGGTATTATAGCAGTTTGTTATCGGTAGGCTAAACAACCTGGAGCAGGAAATGAAGATGTTTGCATGCAACTAAAACTTTTTTCTTACAGAAAAGTCCCTATAGAAAAGCAAATAAAACATTTAAATAGTTCTGCCACAACAAAATTTAAGACCTGTAATCAATATATTTAAAAGCTAACTTACATTTGTAAAAATGAATTTAACACATTTTAAGGCCTTATTTTAAACATGCACATTTAAGACGTTTTAAGGATGTGTGGACACCCTCTATGAGCTGCCTTAAGAAAAGGCTTAAATTTTGTACATAAAGAAAGACAAAACATGACCAACTTGGAAATATTATAAATCAGAATAACGAGAACTTGAACACAGAACATAGGGTAGAGTCAAAGACAAACTTTCCTTTTAGAACAAGAAAGAACAGAAATGAGTAAGTGGAGGGGTAATTCTATAAACCTCTGTTCGGACATGATCCGTTCTCCTCCAGGCTGACATCACTAAATACCACAGAAATGCAGAATACTTGAATCAACAAATAACACAATCCAACCTACGCAACATATTTGTACCAGTGCTTCAAAAAGAGGTCAACAAGCTTATTATATTAATCTCAAGCAAGGGCAATATTAAAGAAGAGTGCTGTGATTGGATGAAATGCCTCTTATTGCAAGGAGCATGCTCAGATTTAGCCCGATTGATTCAGTCTGTTCAAGCACAGAAATTGTTCATGAACTATAACACCCTATAACATTTGCAGTGCCCATTTAATTATCTCACAACACTAGACTGATAGTGCTGCTTGATCAGAGAGCCACAATTATGACTCACCAAAGAAAACGGAAGGAAAAGTGAACAACAGCCCTTTGTAATAAGGGAGAGAGTTCAATGAGCTCATAAGATGTGAATCATGTCGAATATTCATGAGAAGCTATGGGGGGGGGGCATTTCAAAGAACTGCATAAAAATCTGGCATTCACAGAGCTGTTAGTTGGTTAGTTACGCACCGTGATCAAAGAGCTCGTGCAGTTACATCAGGAAACACAAAGGAATGCTGACTGCTGTAGCCTCATTAGCACCAAGCTGGGCTTTAATAATGCTCAAGTGTCATATTACGAAGGTTGCATGCACTCTCTGATATCAGTCATTGTTCTCTCTGGGATTTCAGCCCTCTTTATTTATTAATGAACTGTACAAAAGTCATACTGAGAACATTCGCTCTCTTCAGCAACAAGAGTTCTGATACCGCACAAGGCTCAAGGTCTGATTGTTTGTCACATGTTGATAGGAATTTATGTGAGCTTACAATCCATTGCAAAAGATATTCAAACCTTTTAATGTTTTCTAATTTTGTCCTGTTATAATCAAATAGCTCAATGCATTTCTATGGGGTGTGAAAAGTCGACGCAAAGTAAAGTCGTTTACTATGCAGTAAATGATACGCAGTTTTCAATATTTCTTATTTACAAACAATCTGTCAACAGGACAGATATTAGTCATTTACATGTAAATGCAAATGAATACCAACATTTCTTCTGAGTGACATTAAAGTGACATTTAGCCAGAGTGGTACTACAGCAAAGTATATTCATGTATTAGATGGCCTAGTCAATGCACAGACTTAATTCAAATTGAGAATATGTTATAAGATTTGAAATTGCTGTTTACAGATCCTCTGCATCCAATCAAAGTAAGCTTGAACTACTTTGCAAACAGTGGGCAAACATTTTAGTCTTTAGATGTGAAACAACAGTAGGGCCATACCCTAAAAGACTTCTAATTTGCAGCAAAGTACAGGTGCTGCAAAGTATTGACTTAGGAAGGGATAAAAGAAATCACACTGTTCAGGTATTTATTCAAGACTATGTGCTGCACGTGGTTCCATCACATAACATCCAAATAAAATGCTTTGAGGTTTGTGCTCATACGTCACCAAATGTGGAAAAGTTCAAGGGCAATCATCACTTTTGCAGGACACTGAATGCTTTTATTCCTTTTTGGATAATCAATAAGCTAGGTCTAGAAAAGATGCATAAACAAATTAGCATTGGAGACCACACCATCACCTCTGGCTTTGGCTGCTTGTGAGTTCATGTTGTCAACAGAAACATCAGTTCATGAGACGTCTATACAGGCTCTGCATGATTACATGCCATGTTAATGCAAAGATTACACAGAGTGGAGCAGGTGGGTAGCATTGTACTTCATTATAGAGTAACACACAACATCTATTTAGCGCTTTTGATGACAGCACCTTTAAGCAGTGCCAACCTGAAACAAAAGAGCCTGGTGACTGAAAGCCAGGTCAGCTGCAGCTCATTGCCTCACAGCCCCTACCTTCACTTCCACTAACTAGAACTTATCAGCAGATTCTTTCTATTTCATTAGAGCTGAAATGAAATAGAAATGCCGCGAGCAGATGAGGTAGATAAGAGGCAAAGAAAAGGCAAGTCAGGAACATCAGCAGAGGCTTGGAAACCACTGTTCTCCCCCAACAGAACTGCCCCATGCGAGATGTGACACTGCTGTAATAAGCATCAACAAGAAAGGAACATAAAGAGAAAAACTAGAGACTGCAGAGGCTTGTGTGACCGGAAAAAAGATCTGACCAAGAAGACTGCAGAGAGCCAACTCTTCGCAAACTGAAGGAAGACAGCTTGCCAGCACGGTTTTGCCGGCAGCCCTTCTGAGACAAAATTACGAGAGACAAGGTCAAAGCCCAGTGTGTGCAGACTAGTCAATGTGGCTGTGGGGTCACTGTGGTTCTAAGCACGAAAATGTCACACAGACGGACAGCAGGTCCCAAAGGGAGCGCTGTGCAGGAAAAAGGACAAAAACTACTCAGCACTCAGGAGGACACTTGTGTCAAGCGTCTGAGTACTTCCAGGAAATGCACGTCACAAAGCCGTACATGGTCTTAATTCGCTTCCTACATGTGTTCCCTGGTGACTGTCTCCACTCCCGTCTTTTCTTGCTTGCCTGTCTATTCAACTTTCAGGCTTCTCCATCTCTGTCACCTCTTTATAAGGAAGGTGCTGATGGTGAAGCGCTGGAGCGTGAACTGCAGTGGTACGTCGCTAATGTCTGCAAATGTCCCTCACCACAAATTTACATCAACCTCCACAGCACCCCTACCTTCATGTCAAAACACAAGGTCACTGATCACATCTGTTACAAATGCTAATGAACTCCAGCCTACGGCAACTCCCAGCGGACAAGAACAGGTCGAATATTTTCCCGCCGCTGTCACTACTGATGGCGCAAAGAGTGAGACATTAAGATATGATGCGCAAATGCTGATAAAGCTGTCATTTTGTTTAATTTTTTAATAAAACCCTAACAATGAATGCAGACTCCATATCCTGTCCGAACGACATGGTTTTATGAATTAGAGCAACTAAAATGTTGACCTTGTGCTGAGCAGAGGACTATACTGTATCAGCCCCGCAATAAATATATCAGAACTGATTAGCTGTAAGACAATGGTGCAAATCTGTTTCTTTCGGAAGAGGGCAATGGTACATGCTGATAAATTCTGTTATATTTATGTCAGGAAAACACGGTGCAAACCATCTTGGTAGGAAGTTGTATTTTTCACAAGTCATTTTGAAAAATCCCTTCATATTTTGTGGAAGCTCCTTGCATTGTTGGTCATGCACATTAATTGTATACATTTTTAGACTCAAATCTTTATATATTTCTGGACACAATTTTCAAATCTGGACTAGATCATCTTGAATTAAACATATCTTTCAAAGCAGAACTTGTTACCTTAGATATCTTTTTTCTCTTTGTAAAAATGTAAGCTGTGATGTGGTAAACTAAGTACAAAAAATGTCTTTAATAAAAGTTAGTTTAAGAGACTTGTTTTCCTTAAGCTTTTAGACATCATTATTAAATTTTATTTATTTGTTTATTTCCTTTTAGAAATTGTCTTTTTTAAAACTTCCAGATAACAGAATGAGGAATGAAGTGTTAAAAGAATTTTTTTTAACTTATCCAAACTTGGAAAACCTGATACTTTGCAAGAAATCCTGCATTATTAAAAGCACAATAAACATAGTCTGGTATTTCTGCAAAATCTTTCACACAAAACTTTTTTTTTTAATATTATGTTACACTGTTGAAATTTTTGGCATTATCATTCTGATTAAATGCTCTTTGAATGAAAATAATTGTAAAACATGCAAAATAAAAACAGCCAAAATAAGATTTTTTGGGGGGAAAAAATATAATGGAATTTGGAGAAAATAACTAAAAGCATTTCATATGCAATAATAAATGTCTTTTGCCTCAAAATATGCATCATGTTTAAAAAAAAAAATCATTTTATCTCCAAACAAGTAGTTGCTGAAGAAAGGTTAAGAGTTCACATAAATCCGGCATCATATTGCACTCCTTGAACATTTAGCTCCTGCCAGTTTAGCCTAAGAAAACATACAGCACTAAAGATATTTTATCTGTTTGCACATTTACTCAGTGTTATGATGGGTTAAATATTTTAGCTCTCAATTACTGATTCTTTTGAAACTGTGTCATCATCAAAACTAAACGCATACTCCCAAACACAAAGTCCTACACCAGGCCTTTGAAGTCTATCAAGGCCTAACATTCAGACCCAAACAAACACCTATTTTATTAAGGCTGACTGTTGGTCTCTTTAACATGTGCTATGATACAACTGTAGAACTGATAACAGCCTCATGAATTATTCAGTTCTCCTCCCATAGCTTTTTAATCAGCCCTTACAGCATAATCCCAAATCTTTCAAACTACATAAGGCAAGAATGAAAATCTTCAACTTATTAGTAAACAAACTTTAAAGTTGATGTATTTGGAGGGGTGTAATAGTCGGCATAGATTACAGTTTGAGTCACTTTGGATACAAGAAGAAGAAGAAACAAGTGACATGTTTGATATTACTTTAAACAGCAAAAAATAAGCTGATCTCAGGGATGAGGCTCTAAGGTTGCAGGTCTGTACTCACGCATCTCAACAATACTATTTTGACTCAGACTTCTTTAAGAAAGAGATTATGAATCTTAGGACAATTCCTGTTAAAGCAAAAGTTAAACCAGAAAGAAAACTCAAATTCATTTCAGAAAATCAATTAAAAAAAAATAAAACTCACTTCATATAGATTAATTACAAATTTTAAACATTTATTTTTGATCATTCTGATAATTGTGTAAATTTGAAATATTAAATAAGACCAATAAAAAACTGATTTTTGATATAGAAATGTTGAGTTAATGATATATGAAACAATAGGAAAGACTAATGGCTTGTCAGGTGGCCATCAGTCATTGAGAGACTGCATAGGGAGAGAACCTCATTAGAGGCTAAAGAAGCTAGCTGTTCACAGTGTGCTGCAGCCAAGCATATTAATTGAAAAGGTTAATGAAAGGACAAGATTTGAAAAGACTAAATAAGTCATATTTATCAAAATAAACAGGAACAAACACTTTAAATATATCACTGAATGCATAATTAATAAATTTTATTTTCAGTTTTTCAACATGAATTACTTAAATAATTTGACTTTTTAATTATATATGGAATGTTGCAATGAAAAGAAAAAAAAACTTTATGGAAATGACAATGAAATGTGATGGAATAAGTTATTCTAAAATGAGTTTTTCATCAGAGAAAATTCTGACATATAGCTGATATGTGACTTACAATAAGGATTACTCTGTTTCCAAAGTCATAGTGTCTTAGTATGAAATCCAGATTTTGACATATGGTTTTTGATGATAACGTAAACTGGATTACATTTAATGATACCTTGTTGAATACTTTTCACTTAATTCAATATTTATGCAATTGCTACACTGGCATATATTTATACTGCCAATTTGACCAAATTTACTAATCTATAAAATAACTATTACTCCTAAAATTAAAGACTGGAATTATGTCTGGACATATAAATTAACTGACTTTAAACATATGCATTTACATAATGTGTTGCTTTTAACTATGTCTGCTTATTTAACTTTAAATTTTATACTCTGAAGAATTTTGCTTTTGTTGCCTAACAATCTGCTCCCAACAAAATGTCATTGTATTGCCTTTGGCATACAATGACAATAAAGTTCTATCTATCTATTTATTTTGTAGCAAAATAATGAACTCACTTTTCTCCTTGCAGCTTGTTAGTTTTTACAATGAGGTCTTGAGTTTGCTCTTTCGCAGCCTGTTGAGGAGAAAGTGTGTTGTTATAATCATCATTATTATTATTTACCTTCATTTCATCAGGATTAAAAACATATTTTACAATAGAACATTGGCAGCACCATATAGAGTTTACAGAACATTCACAGCAAAGCAGAAAAAGTTAACACCATCATAAAATAATTAGTAAAAACATTACTCAGCTAAAACATTTAGATAGATGATTTCTTCTCAAAAGCACTAATTGGTTTTGGCACACAGGTGTCTCGTCATGTATGTTTCCAACAATGATGATAAAAATAAATGTTTAAGAACTACAAACAGGATACAAATCAGACTTTCATACCTTTAATCTATTGGTCATTTCCTCACAGCATGTGCTCATGGCCTGAACATCCTCATGGACACTTTCAAGTTCCTACAGAGAATGAATAACAAATTCTGGTTGGAAAAAGTGTTCATAAATATAACAGATATGATAGGCTGTCTTACTGAATGCATGGTTCATGCAAACTGAACATTTAAAACATAAAAGATCAATCTTAACAGGTTTTTCATGACTGATATTTGAAAACTAGCATGGCTATTTACTGCCAATCATGTTTGTCTTATTTGGGTGTTAGTGGCAGTTTCTGATATAGGAATCTGAATGTTAACAATACCTAATACATTATCAATGTATATTATTAATGTACGTTATTAATGATGGATATAACACTCAGACAACAAAAATAATCTAAATATACTATTGTTTTCCCATAATCCACTTTCTTTTTTTATTGGTTATCCTGACTTGGAAAATATTAAATTAACTTTAATACTTTTCTGGACTGTGCTGGAACCTGGTTAATAAAAACCTGACTCAAATGGGGATCAGACCTATAATCAATGGAACTAAACAATAAATAAGTGATGATTCCTGTGAGTATTTATTTCCATTAGTGAGTGAAATATTTAAATTTAAAAAAAAAAAAAACAGCCAGGAAAATAAAAAGACAAGCAATGTCCACGAGCATGAAAATGGTAGAAAATGGTTTGATTACGAAGCGAAACAGAAGTAAAAACATTCGTTCTCATGGAACTCATGGGAACGAATAAGGGGAAAAAACTAACCGGAAGGGAATGTTTTTTGGGGTTTTTTCCCATTTAAACTGGAATTCTGTTACCTCTTTAACTTCTTTAAATATACGTGCAAACTCCTCGTTAATCGTCAGACTTCTCCGCTCTATGTCACCTCGTAGATTTCTCCTGGTGCGCAGACTATTCTCGGTGAAGAATACAGACAGCGCCTTCAAAGCTTCCAACATCTCCTGAAAACATATCAAACAAAATATCCATCGAACTTAAAGTGTATTGAGAAATTAAGAATTGAACAGAAAAAAAAAACACCTATTACAATGAATAGATAAATAAATGGTAGTTCGGATTCAGGAACTTGTGTGTGCTTTCACACAGTGCAGGATTCTTAATGTCTTAAGTAAATAAAATAACCAAAAGAAATTACCTGGGACGCTAATGAAAATAGTTAAAACACAATTGTTAGCCTTTCGGTTGGGTTTTATTCGTCCGAAAGACCATATATTAACCCGAAGATAATTACTCACATGTATTTAATGGTTGTCATGAGCATACATCATTAATAAAAAGATAAATTACATGCGCAGCTGCAGTTAGCCTCCTAGCAGGAAGCTAAACTTCTTCCAGCATACCTTGTCATTATCCAGCCTGGTCTCCAGGATTTTATTCAGTTTCCTCGACAGTGGGTTATTAGGCTGAGACGGCACATTTGAATTTGAAGATATAGTCGCGCTATCGACTGAAGTTTCTATTTTAGTATTTGCCATCCTGAAAATCTACTTCCACGTCAACTGAATCCGAAGACTGTTTTGGTCCGTGTGGAATTAATGTTCGGTCGGACTGATTGGCGAGCATCACAACGTTCCGACTGCCACTAACGTTGTGTTGCGTAAACATACTGCTGTGAAAATACTTAAATTAAAGAGATAATATTACAGAAATACTTTTTCTGTGTTATCCATATATTTTAGATGGTGAAAGAAAATGTCAGTTTCATTCAGTAGTCATATCGTGAGGAAACATTGTCAAATAGGACAAAAATACTTTGGAGAAATGATGGCAAACTGATTTGATTAAGTGAATGCTTCCAAACAAATTGAACAATTTTACAAATATCTTATTACTTACTTATTTTAAAAATATCTATTCAACACTGACCAAACAAACATAACATTTGGCAGATCTGAGTTCTGCCCTACTAAGTTGTCTACCAAACAGCTTTCTTGCACTGCTATAGGTTTCTTGATGTATCTAACACAATATGCTTTATTATGGGCAGTGGGATATATAATTGCCATGATTTTATGTCGGAGATTTTTATAAAACACGCAGTTCCCTGCTTGATGAGAACAGAGTGACACAATAAGAGACACTTTAAGATATTTAGATACATTTAAAAAAATCTAAATTGAAAATCTTGAAAATATGATGGACTCGTTTAATAATTTCAATTAAAACAATTGCATGGCAAAAAGTTATTATCAATCAAAGCTCTTCCGTATAATTAAAAGTTTCTTACATATTCTTAAACATAAAGTTCCTCTAACTTAACACTTAAATACATGAGACAATTTTGCTTTTCAACTGTAAATGCAACTGAAGCAGCGCTGACTCTGGCCCCTGGGTGGGGATTTGTCTGACTGCAGCCTCCTCCCCATCTCTCTCTCTCTCTCTCTCTCTCTCTCTCTCTCTCTCTCTCTCTCTCTAAGCAGGAATGTGTGATCGCGAGTCCGGTCAGTGAGCGCCGCTCCGCTCGTCTGTCTCCGCGCAGCGCAGGAGTGAATCATTAATTCAACGCTTAGCTTGTATCGACGAGGAGGAAGTGATTTGTGTGCGGATTCTGCGGAGACGTTTTGTATGTATCGCATTTTAGACTCTTTACTCGATCGGAATCATTTTCTCACCTACTCGGCTGGAGAAAAGTTTCCTCTAAGACCCAAACACAGCTGGACTCTACAGATGTAAACACCCTCTTCAACATCGAGCGCACCTTACATCGGATTTCTTCCGACATGTAAGATTTCACCCTTTTTCATTTTGCCGTTTAATTATTGAAACAAATCTGTAAATCTGTGTAGCACGAGGTCACCCTTAAGATCCCTGCATGTTCGTGAAGAAGTGGCAGCTCTTGCAGGGACCTGAAGTCTCAATTCTCAGCTAAATGTGTTCAGGATCAGATTATGTTGGTGATGCATAGTTGTTAATTAACAATCCATAAGGCACAGTGTTTAAAGTTCTACTATGGCACGTGCGTGTGTTATAAAATGCTACAGTTTATCATGAATCTGTAACTTTGTGTATTAAACAACATGTCTAACACATGTGTATGCAAAGGCAACAAATCAAACATGTGAATAAGTTCCGACAAGTATTATTTACATGACGTTGTTGTAGTGATGCACCAATCAATCACCCAGAGGTGGGAGTCTGCCAATTCCTTGATCAGCTCTGATCAAAGCTTGTCAAATACCGAAAAGCATAGTTTTTTTTATTATTATTATTTAGTAGAAGAGCATGTGTTTTGACGTTCTTTTTCGAGTTGGATAAAAATCAGATTAAGTTTGAGGACAAATATGCTTTGAAGTGCAAATGGCAATAAATGTCTAATGCCTTAATTTTGTGCTGGAAAATATCTCCTCTATCAAAAAACTTGAAGCATGATTATTTTGTTTCCAATGTGTTGGGAAACTGTTATAGGCCAGAAAAAGTCTGAAAAATAATTAAATCCTCATGTTGCAGGGTTGTATCTATCAGTGAGAGTTCGCATTTGTCCAATTTTCCTTTAATTGACTCTGATCAGTGATCTGCTGGACAAATCTGATTTATTTTCCCCATTGATTAGCTACATCAAAACAATGAAGCCCCACAATTCTTGGTCAACAAACACCCATCAGTAGCATGTAATTTTATGTAATCTCTTTAGTTTTGTAGAAAAACTGGATATATAGTTAAGAGATTGGTATGCGTTTGTTGTATGTTTTGTTGGATTCAAAACCATTACTATCAAAAAAAAAAATCCTGCAGATTTCAGCTGTTGAATGTGTTGTCCTTTAAAGAACAAACAGAATATTTGATTCAGTCAGACTTCCAAGAATATCAGAAATCTAAATTGGCCCAGAGAAGTCTGACCGGTGCATCTTTACCTTGCAACCGTTTGAGTAATGAACAAAAACACACATATGTGAGTAATCTTTGAATCATTATACGTGCAGATGCAGCAGTCACTCAGAGATGAGAAACAGCTAAATTTGTCTTTATAAACTCTGGTCAGTGTTAGGTAAAATACTGAAAATTCAACATTTTGTTGGCATTTACTAAACAAATCAAAGAAAGAAATCCCATAGTTTTCAGTGATTGAGTGCACCAACCAACAGTTTTTTTTTTTTTAGTTTAATCAACATCAGTTAGGAGTTAGCTTGACATGCTTGATGCATTAATGAGGACAATCTTGTAATATCTTCATTTGCTGCTGAATTCAAAGAGATTACTTATATAAAATAACCTGCAGTACTTTTTCCTCTTTATATGTGGGAAAATCTAAAGTGGTCAAAATCAGTCCCAAAAAAGAAAAAGAAAAAACCTGTATCTATTAGATAAAAAGCCTGATTGGTGCATTTCTACTTAGAGGCAGATAAAAAATGTAAATTTTTTATCTGATAGATATAAATATTTCATTTATTTCATTAAATGAAAGTGAAATGTATTGCAAGATGATCTCAGTTTGATATTTTATTTGTTAAATGAATGTTAAATGAAATATTTAATGAAATAAATATTTCATTTATTTCAATCCAAAAATAATAATGTTCATCTAAGTTGAATCGATTAAACCATTTGCAGCTGTTTGAGTTTGATCATGATGCCGTTTTGTTTACTATTAATCAAATCACAATTATGTCTAATCTATACTGCGTAAGGCGTTGGATCTTAACATAAACAGCAAACCAGTTGCTGTTTTATCTCTGTCTATTTTTAATTACTTTTTATAGCAAAAAACAACAATTAATCACGAAGCTAACCATTAGAGGAGGCCTGTTAATTAGAAATAATAACATCTTTGACACTTTCTGTTTTTTATAATGACCCTATAACACAATTCTATTTTTTACCTTATCTAGCTGATTAATTTTATTTCATTTTTTATTTTTTGCGCTTTTACAACCCGCCAACTTGTTTGCATGGAGAGTCTGTGCGTCAGCACTCAATCTGGCTGTTTCTCCTCCTCCTGACAGGGATACAGAGTCACTGAGTAGGTGAAGACTGCACGTGTTAAATGCTCGCTTCAAGCCTTCCAGCGACACAGCAACTGCTCGTTTAACTGCTGTCCTGCTCAGTGACCATATTTACGATGGCGTCCAGTCTCACGTGCACGGGTGTAATCTGGGCCCTGCTGTCCCTGCTGTGTGCCGCTGCTTCCTGCATTGGCTTCTTCATGCCCTACTGGCTGCTGGGAACGCAGATGGACAAGCCCGTGTCTTTTGGCACCTTCCGCCGTTGCTCCTACCCGGTGAGAGACGAGGAGAAGCAGATCACGGTGATGCTGGAGCAGTGTGGGCGCTACGCGTCCTTCCATGGCATCCCGAGCCTGCACTGGAGGATCTGCACGGTGGTGACAGGCGTGGGCTGTGGCCTCCTCCTGCTGGTGGCCCTCACAGGTCTGATGGGCTGCTGCATCTCCGACCTCATCTCCCGTACAATCGGCCGTGTGGCCGGTGGAATCCAGTTTGTTGGAGGTGAGCAAAATGATGTGAAGCTGAACTCTGCTTTTCCTGTTTTGATTTGGGCTGATATTTAAGAAAAGCTTATTAAGTTTGATTTAAAAAAAAACAACTTATTGGTCTGGAAATTTTCCATGAACTTTTATAAACGTAGATTTGCCTTTAATTGTAACTTCAAATACATTCATTAATTAAGAAGAGTTTTCATTTTCTTTTAAAACTGTATTCAGTTTCCCAACTCTAGTACTACTAAACATAATACAGTGCAACCGTCAGAAGTTACCTAATTAGAAAATAGACTCCATTAGTGTGTACTGTAATATTAGCAAAAGAAAAAAAGAAACAAAAACAAAACAAAACAAAAAATAAACAAATAATATCCTAAACTTTGGATATCTGAGGAGAGCAACTGAAAATGGACAAGAAGAGTTCAAATCTGTGGACAAAGCACTCCACATGCTCCAGCAGGACAATAACCCTAAATATACAGCCTAAGCTACAATAAAATAGACCATATTTATGTGTTAGAATGGTCCAGTCAAAGTCCAGACCTAGGTTCAGTTGATAATCTGTGGAAAGTCAAGAGAAAAGTCAAGTGATATCAGAAAACCGCTGGTGACAATGTTGACTTCTGGAAGTGCACAACAGTAAGAGGTACATTCCAAAAGACTTGTAGCTCAAGGTGGTTTTACGAAGTTTTGCTTTCTGTAAAAACATGTATCTTTTTCTTTCATCCTTAAAATTTTTCAGTATTTTGTGTTTTTACATCATATGAAATCCCAGTAAAGTACATTAAAGTTTGTTTTTGCAATGTGACAAAATGTGAAAAAGTTCAAGAGGAAGCTATTCAAGTTTTAAAGGCTGTATTTAAGTTCTTATGAACATAGCTTTATAGAGATTTCAACAAAGCATTGGTGAGGAAATAAAATATTTATACATATTGTAGCTCTGCTGCTTCTCTGCTGAACAGGAAATGAAGTCTCCTTGTGAGCTTTAGTTATGCTTCTGAAGTTCTTTTTATATTTTTTTCCATTTTTTATTCTGCAGATTTATGTTTGGAATGAAGCAAGATTGTTGTTAGAAGGGTTTTAAACATTACACATCAAACTGGATTTCTAATGAAACAAAAGGTCTTGCTGTGTTTGCAAGTGTTTGGCTGCAGTTCACCGAAACATTTGGACTGCGTCTGGTAATCTTGCCTTGTGAAGTTGTGGAAAGCCATCAATTGAGCTCAAATTCTGTTCTCCGTTTGATTTTTTAAAGTTTTAAAGAAGTCCCTGCCCTTTTGTTTTTTTGGGGGGTTTTTTTGCTCTCAGAGAAACAGACGCTGCAGAAACCACGTTTTGTTTGTCTGTTTGCAGTAAGTTAGACCCAGCTTGGCTCGACACCAGCTTTTGTTTGTGTGCGTGCGCTGTTTGGCTTTTTGCACATGTGCTCTCTCGGGACAGGAGGTCTGAGGGAAGGCTTCCACTGAAGCTGCAAATTTTCCCCCTCGCCCCAGTTTAAGAAGCTGTGGTGCTCCAGTCCCTCTCATTAACTCAGAAAACGTTTGCTTGCATACTGTGGCTCACCACTCTGCTGTTTACAATCCTCATCACTTCGGCTTGGATTTAAAACGTGACGGGACAGAGAAACAGGTTGCGAGCTGATTTGACGGAGCTGCTGCGTTTTCCAGAAGGACAAATAAAGAATCTACAGAAGACTAGCATGTCCTAATTCTAAAAGGCTTAGCTTCTCGGGAATTTCTTTAGCTTTAATGATGTATAATAAAGCAGATGATTAAGATGAAGGCTGCTTGGGTTACTCTGAAGTCTGCCCTTTTTACATAAGGAAAGGTTCTTTTAAGCTTCACAGCTATATGCAAGCTGCTATATGTGGTTGCAGGATTAAAAAATTCCTCTGTTTTTTTTTTTTTTTTCCTCTCGCAGACTCACAAATCCAGACACGCATGAATTTAGACAGTGGGAGAGTGAAGAAAGGCGGCATACAATGCAAGAGACACCGCTCAGGTCTTTTCATCCTGAATGCTATAGCGAGCCAAAGGGCAGAGATGTCTCAGAAGGGCTAATTGGAAGTGACACAACTGAGAAGCTCAGTGGGCTGTTGCATGCATTGTCTTCTGTCACTTCCAAAAGAGTGCCGAGATATTCAGGCGGGCGAGGGAGGCCGAGGGGAAACGAGTGATTGAAACATTTGACGTTCGCTTCTTATTAGCTGTGAGAAATAAAGATCCGCAGGGAAGCAGGTGGGGTGGGGGCCGAGAAGTGCGATCAGATATCGGTGATTAGTGGGAACAGGGAGAGGAAGTAAATGTGAAGAGCAGTGAAAGCGAAGTGTGAGCCTCGCGGTTGGCTGTTTGATGATGATCCTGTACATCCTTCTGTGTTTTCCCTGAACCTCTTGAGGACCATTAATTAAGAGAGGGCAGGGCGTTGTGGAGGTTGCCACAAATAAAATATCAAGCTGAGATCATCTTGCAATACATCTCACTTCCATAAAACAGATTAGACCTAAAAGGTTTCATCAGTTCTTTATCTGATTAACCGCAGCTCCCGATAGGAAAACTCTCCAATTGCTTCATCCCAGCACAAGGAAGTGAATGTTGCTCCAGAGGTTGTTCCTTGCTAATGTTTGTGGATTTTAGTCGCAGCATGGAATGTTATCAGATTCATAAATCAAAGGCCTGAGAGCTTCATCTGATTTACATTAAACAGCTTTCCCCCCTTTTGCTTCACAGTTTCTTGTTTTAGTCATCCACAGCGGTGCACGCACTGGAACGGATGTGGCACAGGCGAGCGGTTCAGACATTTAAAGATTCTTGACTCGGATTTGGTTGTTAGGGGATTTGGTCTCTCGCCCCCTCCCGCAGAGGCCTGCCCTGTCTATTCGGGCACCTCATGCAGAACCGCACACAGCAGGAGGAAAAGCTGTTTAAGCTTTGTTTTTAACAGTCACGATTTAGGCCAACTCTAAACCCATTTTTCTTACTTTGTGTGTATCCTTCTATCAGAATAAGTACTTGTGTCTGTCCATTTCTAGAGTGGCTCAATACATTTTGACATCTGACAAAATGTCAGAAAATGTACTGGGATTTTGGGCAATAAGCCAAAACAAAGTAGCACATAATTGTGGAGTGAAAGAAAAACAATGCAGCTAATCTGAGTGAATTCTGGAAGAAAATGTGTTTGTGGCTAGAAAAGACTTGGGACTTGTGACACACCTACAGCTAGAGCTACAATTGAAGGGTTTAAATTAGAGGTGTCCAACTCCAGGTCTCTGTGGCTGGAGTCCTGCAGGACTTGTCCCTGCTCTGGTATGCTTGAACCAAATAGTTGAAACCTCCTCATGGGCCCGAGAAGACCAGCAAAGGCCTTGTGATGAATTATTCATTTGAACATTTGATGTTCACATGGCTTGAACAAGAAAAAAACAAACATCTAAGACATCTGAGACACTGCAGGTTTTACCTAAATATAAGTGACAGTTTTACATTTCTTATTCTAATAATTAGGAACTGCCAGAAACTGGCCAAAAACTAACACCACTCATCACCCTGAACACAACACGTTCGTGGAGCTTTGTGAGCAACTTTTTTCAGGCATCAAGGATTTTATAAAAACCATTGGAGACAGTTGTAAATACTATATATTATTAAGAAGAATCGGTTTTCATTTGAAGTATTTCTGACTGGCAGAACCTCTCAGAGCTATACCAGAGATGGTATCTGATCTGTTTTTTATTCTGTAGGAATGTTCCTCACAAAGAAATAGCTGAAGTAGAGTTAGGGCTCAAAAACAGTTGCTAAACTTTATTCAAACACGGTTGTGCTACGATGAGGGAGAGATACCCTGGGGAACAATGAATCTCTTTATTTTCCAGTTTAATGTTTTTACCTTTTAAATTTCATTGGAGGTTAATTTCTCGGAACTTTTAATAAAGTTTTCTTTCTCCCTATTGAGCTAGGTTTGACTTAATGCTAAATATTTTCATTAGTATAAAATCTGCAGATGTTTTCAAATGCTGAATTCCTTGCAGTGGTTGCTTCTCAGAACTGATTAAATGGAGCGATTTTAGCAAAATATGCTGCAAACTGGCTCAGACATCTGGGTTTTTGTCTCAGATCTCCAAACCTTGCCTGAGATAGTCTAATTCTCTTGCTGTGTGACTGGCTTTAAGGGCTTTATATTGTAGATTTGCTAGATGCCAAAGCCAATGATAGCTTAAAAATTTAATCTCAAAATTAATTTCAAACTGGCAGAGAAAGGGACAGGAGTATGCCAGAAGCCCAGAAGTCTGACCCATTTTTCCATTGCACCTGATATGAGCCCTTGTTGCTTTGCTTTCAAAAATAATGGTGGGCTAATTAGTGCATGCCTGTTTGATAAATAACAAAAGGCAACAGCATCTGTTCTCAGTACATAAAGCAATGCATATTTTAGTGGTTATCTTGTTGAGAAGAACAACTGAAACTTCAGAAAAATTCTCACGATTCGATTTGAGTTTATTTTTGTCTGAGTTCTGTATTTCCTTTGGTTCTGCTTATCCACATTATCCTTTGTAGTACAGTGTTGTGAAAAAGTATTTTATTTTTTGTCACTTTTACATTTTTCAGATTGTCCAACAAATTTTAATAGCATACAAAGATAGTCTGAAAAAATGTAAAATCCCAAAGTGCCCTGATTATCTTTATGCCTGTAGAACGAGGACACTGATTAAATAGAACTTACATGGTAATGTGAAGTAGGTTAAATAATGTCCAAAAGTACTTCATCACACTGATCTAAAGAAACTCAAGAACCGATGAGTAACGTATTATTGAAATCTACCAGCTTTAAATAGTTAGAAAGCCTTTGGGATTCCAGAAACTATGATAAGAATCATTAACCACAAACAGGGAACAGTGGCAAACCTTTCTTGAAGTGTCCGGTCTACCAAAACAAGTCCAAAAGAAGCATGGATGATTCATCCAGGAAACAACCCAAAACAAAATTGGAACCACTCACTTGCTGTAGTTAAAGACAGTTTTCATGATTCATCAGTAGAAAAAGAGGGTATGGCAAAAATGGCCGACATTGCTGACTAAAAAGGAACACAAAAGGTGAGCATTTGCTATAGCTTTTTGGAAAAATAAAATAATACCTACAGTTGAACATTCAGGTTGTAGCGTGATGGTTTGGAGCTGCTTTTGCTGTTTTAGGGACATACTTTGACTTTCTTTAAGTAACCATGATATATCCTCTAAAAGAAAAGTCTGAAAGAAAATGTTTGGCCCGTAGGCTGTCACTTGTGTTTTGCAGCAAAGACATAAATGGCTCAGGAAAACAAAATGAAGTATGTAAAGTGGCCTATTCGAAGTATGATGTTAATTTTGATTGATGTTATGTGATGTCACCTTAAACTGTTTATTTATGCTTAAAAAATAATCTTTGGTGTGTTTGAGTTTGAAACAATCCTGCAAATAAAAGTTGTTGCTGCCAAAGTTTAGGAGCAATTACTTTTTTAAATAAACCTATTTAGGAAAAAAAGAGTTTTTTAACCTTTTTGTCATTAAATACTTAGACAGGAACTTGCCTGTTTTCTCAGTGCATTGGGATCCATTCAGGAACAAGCAAGAACAATATGATATCTTATGGGTTTAATTCATGTGAGAAAATTATTATTTTTCTTTTTCAGACAGTAAATAAAAATAAACATTATTTGAACAGTACTGGTCCAGAGGAATCAAAATAAAAAAAAAATTTCAAAACATGACTGAATCTCTCAAAAATATTGTTTTGACCTGCAGAGAATATCAGTGCAACCAAACTCATTTTAGGTCCTGATAAAAATGTCAGCCGAGATGGCCGCTCGAAGCTGGAGGGTGCAAACCATATTTCATTGAGGACGTGTACAAACTGCTGAGTCTTCAGAAAATGAAGGTGAAAACAACAAGACAAACACTGCGATGCATGACGGCCTTTTCCGGGAGTTTGTTGGGACAGCTTGCGGTGGGGACGCAGAGGACTTTCTTACAGGCTGCTGCTGTGTGAACTTATGAGGTACTACGTCCCTCAGGGATGAAGCTCAGGTTTGAAATAGCTCCATGCAGTATTTTCACTATCATTAGGGAGGGCTGTGGTCAGAAGGGAATTCTGTAATCTGAATATTTCTGTCAATGTTGGGTAAAGTACAAAGAGCTGTTTGGTTTGTAAGGGGAAATTTAAAGTCATCAGGGTACGATGAGATTAAATTATTGATTAGAGACATTTAATGTCTGTTACATTATACATTAGTCAAGAGTTCTGACAGCTCTTTGATAAACTCAGATCAGAAAGTGTGGGTTTTCTCATGCGGCTCCATTTCCCTGTTAGGCGTTCTGGAGCAAAGTGACAAACTTGTCTTTCAGTTGACACGTATTTATCTTTTGAACACTTTGCACAGCTTTAGATTCTGACCTACAAAGTGTCTGAACTTTCAAATAGGTTTAAATAAAAAAAATCATTTAGCCAAAGCTGATGAAACACAGATTTTTTCCCAAACTAAAGGCTGTGTTTGTGGAGGGAAACGGTGCAGCATTTTGGCTCTTACCTCCAGAGTTTGAACAGATTTGTTGGCAGCTCTGGTCGAATACTTCCCACCCCGCCTCCACTGAAGCTGCAGTTGATCTGAAATATCAAATAATTGGCTGTGGTGCCTTTTGGGAAAGCTTCTCCATTTGGTTTTCTGGTTGAATGGTTGTGTTTACTTCTGTTTGCTACGTTTTTGCAGACACTGGTGTGGAATGTCAGGAAAGGAACAATATGCCTGGAGTATTCACAAAAATAACTGTTTCACCTGAGTTTTATGCCTGTTTAAAAAGAGTAGCTCAGGATTTTGGAGCTATACTTCATATACTTCAGCTGCTCTAAACTTAATGCTTTTAGCACTGCTCTGCTTTATGTATGAATGAAGGAAAAGCTTCATTCTCTTTTCAGTTAGTCACACAAGAGTATTATCTGTGGATCTTCAAAACCATTTTTGTTTTGAAGATCCACAGTTGGGGAAAATATGAAAAACAAAAGCTGTGTGATAACTCAGTAGCATACCTGTGCACACTTTTAAACTAAAACATTTTGAAATAACGTTTGTTCTGTTTCAGCAGTCAATCTTTAGAATGATTCTATCAGTACTTGACATCTTGACTTGACAATATATGCCTACTCCGCTTTGCAAATGGTCTCCAAATCTTTCATATGCTGTCCACATTTCAGGTGATACCACAGAGATCAGCCTGCAATCATTTAAGTGAAGATTTCAGGCCAAATCTGACAGGTATTCGGAGCAATTCATAACTTTATCCACCTCAGTTCCATCTGAAGGGAAGTCTCTCCAGAGCCTGATGCTGCCACCACCATGTTTCCCTCTGGATAAAATATTCTGGCTGTAATATACAGTGTTGGTTGTGTACCAAATAGATCATTTGGCATGAGCCATAGTTCAAAAGGTCCGACTTTGGATTCTTCAGGCCAAAACACATACTTCTACTTTGTTTAGAGAGATTTTTTGTTTCGTCTAAAAGTTTTCTGTAGACTATTTTAATCGAACTCCTTAATCTAGACATATGAAGAATATGAACTATTTTTGGTACATGTAAAACACAACCAGTACTTGTAAACTTTTGAAGCTCCCTCAGTGTTGCTTTCAACTTCTTCGGCAGCCTCTCCGACCAGCTTAAATATTTTCTTTTATTCAATTGAAGACAACTCTCCAGTTTTTAAAAAGTTCTCTTTGTTTCATATTTTCCTGGGCTATGGGTAACAACATACTGCATAAGTGGCCAATGCAAACATAATGACATTTAAAGCTTTATTAAATATCCTGTATATACAGTAAACTGTTTTAGAGACTAGGGATGTTTTATAACAGTAGCAGTATGGTCTGTTCTTGACCCCCTCTACTGTCTAAACTCCAATATTATTAGACAAACAAGTCCAACAATTTGGATATTTACTGCTTACAAACTTTGAACTAAACTTCATTTAAAAACCTTAATCCTATTGTTAAATGTAGAACTTACCAGGTATCAAAACTGCCAGTAAAGGTGACCTGTTAAACACAACATGTAATATAGAAGTCTGGTCATGTGCCATCGAGGCCACATGAAATTAACTGCTTCACGTCTGTCTGCACTCCCTTTGAGGCTCAGAGGGTACACCAAGGGCATGAGCATGAGTTATTGTTATAAAGACACATCTATAAATTACAGATGGACGGCTTTTATTGCCACCATAATTTAGCCAAAGGTTGTTTGGCTTCTTCTCGTGTTGTCCTGTGTCAGAGCTATACCAGCGCCGCCAGGAGCTTTGTCCTTGTGGCGGCTTTGGGAGCTCTTGCCAGCTGGATCCCACCCAGCTCCAGAATGTTGCGCTTCCACTCCCCTTTCACTGCCGGCTCTCATTTTCAAGAGGTACAACAACATGAAATTGCATCCATATGAGGAAGGCTCCAGGATGAAGAGCTCATCTTCCTGTCTGGAACAGTGTCTCTTGACACTCTTTGTTTAATGGTGTCACGTCGCAACACATATCCGGAGAGCTGGGTAAACATTTTCCTGTTGCGCTGTATTCCTTCCTCCTTACAGGCCTACCAGTTTGGTGGGATGAAGATGATGATGAACTGTATTGTCTTGTTTGTCGTGCAGCGATTGCATAAAGCAAATGAGATTGCAGTAGCACATATGTTTAAACCACAACTTTATTTTTTTGCTGTGGACATGAGCTTTGTGTAATGGTGTTTAGAACGCTCTCTCGCTCTTCATTGGGTATGTTTCCGGCCTCTAATGGTTATAAAGTGGATCTATCTTCCTCTGGGTTGATTGATCACCTAAAGTACAGACCACTCTTGCACTGTAATATGCTCATTCAGCCCAGCAGCCTTTTTTTTCTGGATGTACAGTTCTCTCAAACCCCCACCGACTACGAGGATGTTTGGAGTCAGAGAGCCGTGAAACGTAGCCTGTGTGCCAGAGGCGCTCTGTTCTCCCCAGTGCTTCAGTCTATCCTCACTTTCTCTTCAGATTCTCCTCTTTCTGTCCTTTATCTGTTTTTGTTTCTTCTGTATTATTTCCAGTTCCTTCAGTCTTTAACTCTGGTTTCACCTTTCCCCCTATTCCTGCTTTCTGTCCACCCATCTGTCCCTCTGCTCTGCTCCTTCATCTCCTCCTCCCCACAGATGAGGTCAGCAACCAGTGACCCAAAGAATGGACCGGGGTTCAGACAGAAACACAGAACAAAAAGAACAAGATACGAAAAATATCATGTTAAAATAACGAGAGAGACAGTAACAGAGACAAGGGCGGAAAGACTGGCATCAGCAGGGATTTAGTTTTGTCAAACAGGAAGTGTGTGGAACCAAA
This sequence comes from Alfaro cultratus, assembly GCA_903066825.1. NCBI lineage: Eukaryota > Metazoa > Chordata > Actinopteri > Cyprinodontiformes > Poeciliidae > Alfaro > Alfaro cultratus. The sequence continues at coordinate 62,878 of CAEFZX010011731.1, read as the reverse complement.
GAACAGACAGAAGGGTTATTTCTGTAAACCCCTCTGTTAAGTCATTGTTGTTGCTGGTACAGGAGCAGGCGTGCTGCATATTGAGCTGGGGTTTTTTCTGTCACTGGGTACAAAACTGGTCCAGAAAGCGTGTCTGGTGTGTCTGCAGTCATGTCTGGCATTGCTGCAGCTGGAAAAACAGAGAGCGGTGAGAGTTTGACAGCACAGCTCTCTGAGGAGGAATGAATTCAGAAAACATAGGAATTTGGCTGCGTATAAAAACGTAATCTAGTGAAGGATTGGTTTGTTCACAGAAAATGGCTTAAAATAAAAAAAAAAAACATAATATCTAGTGGTGTATTGTAGCTACTGTAATTTTTTTGTATTTCTTGAGTCAGATCTAAAGATTCCCCAATTAAAACCTTTATCTTGGTTCCCAATCATTGATTTTTTCTTTAAGCTTTGCCATTGCCAGTTTTCTTAGCACATTTTTTAAAAATATCAATTGGCAGAAACTATTATTTCTGCCAATGGATTTTCCCACAAAAAAAAAAATGGAATAATGTTCACATTTAAGAAATAAAAAATTTTAAGACCCTTTTAGGCCTTAAATTGTCTGCCTTTTTAAAATCCTCCAGAATCCCCCATTTTAAAATCCTCCAGAATCCCCCATCTGCACTTATGTCTCCGACATAAACTCATCAACCTTCAACAACCTTTATTTTGCACCTTTTTTGTGTCAGAATTATGCTCAATAAATAAAACTACCCAAAATATGACAGACAGTGGCACAGTGGCGGGTTCTGGGCTGCAAGGTTCTTTTCAGATATGCGCTGCTTTTCAGCTGAGCATGTCAGCCTGTCGATAGGAGGATGTGGGCGGTTTTCTGTGAACATGTAGTGATAATCTGTTGTGTGTCTCTGCGAAAGAGCTTCAGCTTGTACCTTGTAACATTTCGGTATCACTTTTAGGGCAGCGTGTTAGAATGGAATATTGTCACATTAAAGATAAGCTAAGTCGTGCTACCCTTGCTTTATTTTGTTCTGCACCAGCGGCATCTTTTATCACAACACCAGAGCCGAGTAAATGGGTAGAAAGCTTTGTTGATAGTTATTAGAAACTGTGTTTTGTCTTTTGTTTTGGCAGGTTGAGGGGAGTTGGAAGTTAATAATAACAGATTGGTGATCATTGTGTTATTAACTATAAGTGTAAGGAACCATTCAGGGTTCTTACTACTAAGTTAAAATAGAAAGAAACCCATACAGCACCTTTTTAAAATTTTCATATGCTTTCAGTATCACACAATGGCTGTCAACTGACAGACCAGGCAAGGACAGCATTAATTACAAAAGCAACCAAGAGGTCTATTGCAACATTGGAGGAGCTGCAGAGATCTACATCTCAGGTGGGAAAATCAGTTGAATGGATGTTTAGTTCAGATAAGGGAGAACACGGCAAACATGTGGATGGTCAAAAGACCAAAATTCACATTTTTAGCATTTTTAGCAACTTTATGTATGGAAGAAAACTAACACTTCCCAATGCCCTAAACACATCGCCCCCAACTTGGAATATGGTAGTGGCTGTAGGGATGTTGTTTCTCAGAAGCTGTCCCATTCATGGGAACATGGATGGAGTAAAATACAGTAACATTTTGCAAAGAAATGTGTTGGAGGCTTCAAAAAACTTTAAACTGGGGGAACGTTCACCCTCCAGCAGGACAATGATCCAAAATAAAAGATAGATTTGCAACAGAATTTTAGATTTTCCACTTTATAGCTCTGCTCTGCTTTGCAGTTTCTCTGGTCCACTCCCAGTAGAGATTTCACAACGAGTTTTATGTAAACATGTTGATGAAACAAAAATCTGAGGACTTTGGCATTAGGTCTCACTAGATTAGACACCTCTGCAATCTGAAAAGCCATTAATTCTACAGTATGTGTTTTTGTGTGTAGAAAGCAGCTTTAGTTTTGTACAGCGCTGCTTTTATTGGAGCTGCACAGTAAATTAAATTGCAGCTGTCATCACTTCAGTGTGTGCAATATTGCAATTGCAAAGGAATGCTTAGATGCAATATTTTGTAGGTCATTATATTTAAAGTAAGAGGAATCCATGCCCTGCATATGGCCAGTTGGATGAACTTTATCTAAGTGGGAGAAGAAAAGAGAAAAAAATAGTTAATCATGATCAGTGTCGTCGTCACAATTTGTGTTTTTTAATCAAGTGTTTTCTTTGTATTATGGAGTTCCAGCTTTTACCTTTACATTCTAATATTAGAAGTAGGAGTGGCACTGCCAAAAACTGAATATTTTCAGACTCGGGAACCTTCATTTTTAAATATCCATGTTCATCCTTATTACCATTATATACAAAACAAAAACAAACTAATGTACTCGGATATGTTGTTCATTTAAAGGCACTTCACAAAATAGAGTTTCACTTTAATGATTCTGGGCTAAAAACAAGAAGTTAACCGTTAACATGCAACTAATGTGAATCAATCTCAGATTTAATTTTAATTAAGTCACTTGGACCAAAGTGGTAGCCTAGAAACACAATATTTGCATCATCCGAATGGTATTTTTTTGGTCTTTTTAATATTGTATTTATTTAGTCATGCTAACAATCTCTTTATAGGGGAGGGCTTTTTAGCTCTCTATGGTTGAAGAGAAAACAGTGATAGGGACCAAAAGACAGAGGAAATAGCTGTTAACTTGTCACATCCTTGCTACAGACACCTGAAACAGTGAATATGTGTGAGGAGATGAATCACCCAGCAGACAGATGCCTAACAGATGGTGGAGGCTCCATGTCTCTGTATCAGAGGTGACACACATTGTGGAGGGCATGTTTGATGCCACTGCTGGAGCCTGCGCCCGCAGTGAGCAATACTTTAGTCACCTATGAAAACAAGAACAAACTCCTTTCAAGCAGGCGAACAAACGGAAGACCAGGAGGAAAACATTCACCACATGTTGTGACCTATAGCAGATAAACGAGATAACCGGGGGAACCCGCATTTGACCCGCTACAGATACCTTTCACTGAGTCAGAGACTGAATAAATGTAGAAGTATAGATTGGCCATAAGTCCTGTGGGATAAAGTAGTTTGCTCAGTATTCATGGCCTGGTTTTACAGTCTCAGAGGCACCATACCTTTAACTCTACAGTTAATTATCTCGTTCATCCTGATAAGGGGAATGTGGGGTCAATACTTCTTTTGTGTTGCCCTCTGGTAGGTCAAGTAGCAGAGCTATGAGAAACCAGAACCGGTGCTGGATATATGGAGGCAAATTCACAGGTTAATATGAAGGTGAAGGTGCAGAAATGACTCTGTACCAACTGAAGAACAGCCTCAGTACTTCCTCTCTTAGTTTTTCTTTTTTTTTTTTTTACCTTAAAAACTACTGATACAAACACACTTCATAATCCTACGGGGTAATGCACACATTCTCATAGGAGAGAGACATTTCTTACCTTTAAGTTGGAAATGCTTTATTGCTTTTTTTTCCCTCTAAGTGTTCAAGATCCTGAATAGTGATATAAAAATATAAATGAGTTTCCACCATTTTATGTAGGATTAGATCAACTTACTCCAGTGGGAAAGGTCACCCAGACAATTGCCGTCACACTCCCAGACACCGACAACAGGTGAGAAAGGTGTAAAAACTAGTTGTAGATCAGCTCAGCGGGGGATGTGGGTCACCTGTGCCCAGGCGTTTGTCTGTCAGGCATCCTGTCATGACCTGATGTCAGCAGCTGCAGGTCTGAAAGGCTTGTTTACCCTTTGAAGTGAGAATTGCTAATTTTCTCGTATCTCTGAGTGTGTTTTTAAAAGACTGTAAATATTCAGTGGCTAATAAGTCAGTGCATTCTAATTCCAGCATTTAGTAGTCTTCTGTTCCCACCTGCTTTCAATAATAGTGAATTTGATTAACCTGTACAAAGTTCAGTTGTCCTTAAATTTGGATATTTTCTCCTTAGCATAATTTAACTGAAGCCAAACTTTGCAAATTATTCAGTTTTGACCCTTTAGCTGTCCACTAGAAAGACAAAGAAGAAGAGGATGAAGGGACAACTCTTCAAATAAAAATGGCGTCACCAGAAGTAATTTCAAGGTAATAAATTGAATTATTGAATTGTATTTTAAGACACTGGTATTATTTTAGTGGAATTGTCCAGAATTTATGTCACTTTAACAGTGGAAAAAGTATTAAAATGATTCATCATGGACTCAGTTTTTTACATCACAAAAACAAGGTATTGTAACAGGAGCATATAGATTTTAATACCCACTGTGGGCCTGCATGTGGTTTAGTGTATCAATGACCTCTGTGCCGAGACTGGCATCCCCTTCTCCTGTCTGCCTCAAGGAATGTTGGGAATTTAGGGGTAAATATATTCTGTTGCTTGCCTCAGATCACTACCACACATTTAAAATGAGACATGATGTTCAAATGAACATCCGTACGTCTTGTTTAGTTTATTTGAATGATAAGAGTCCACAATTTCTTCTTTTCTCCCATTACATATTCAGCTCATGTGAACTAGAAATGACAGCTCCCCCAAGAGACAGTGTGACTGAGTTTGTTTGTTGAGTGATCAATACAAATAAAAACGTCTTTGAAATTGGTACATTTACATCGTGGGGGGTTTTTTTAAGTTAATTTCGAAGCTTCTAGGGGGGAAAACACACCAAGGGCACTTTGGTGAATTGCAGTAATAAGCAAAATGTCATTCTCATCACTATCATAGAATGACAGCTTCCAAATGTGCCGCATGAAATTAAGTATGTTTGGAGCAAAAAAAAAAAAGAGTGTTTGCCTCATTTTTTCTCTTTTCTTTTTTCTGAGGCTGACATAAGCTGGTGAATAATCACCCCTTTGTGGCTTATAGCTGTATATGGTGAAGACTCTGGGAATCTTTGGACTGTTTGGGTAGAACTTAGCCTTGCTTTACTTCCCAGGGCTCTCATTCCAACTGGCCAGCAGCAGTTGGGTGGGCTTTTCTAATAGGATCCTGTTTCCACAGCAGCATGGGGTGCAGACACAGAGGAGAAATGGAGAAAGTTTCAAGATGTGGAAAAGTCCCTGGAGTTTTCTAATGGCTTGAGATCCACTGTTCAAGATAAACAGTTTGAGCTGCAAGTTGCCTTGAGATTCGGAGGCAACACGCCACCATTCTGTTAACAGTACACTCTGCTCCCCGAGTCTATTTTGGTCCTCCTCGGGCAGATTGTTTTCAGGCTTCAACAGTTAAACGGCAATGTGGCGACTGCCCTTTAAGTGAACTTGAATAAGGGGAAAATATTTAGCAACAGCATGAAGGCATAAACAAACCTGAATAAAAATACTCCTGGTTGGCTGTGCAGCCTTCTCTGTAAAAGTAAATACAGTGTAATTGTAAAATGATGCTAAATTTCCCAATGTGTTTCTGTTTCTTTGTTTTCTGTTTCTGTTAAAGTCTCTGAGTTAAACCTCTGTTTATTCACAGTTAAGGGGTTTTCATATTATTTTAAATTTGGCATTTAAATCCAAATTTAGCCTGGGGCTGAGCAGGAAGGAACCAGTTAAAGCCACGGCTGTGGAGACCCAACACTGTATATTAAAAATTACACATACAGGCTCATCTACAAATATACACATTCACTGATATTTGGTTAACTCCTTCTTACAAAGTTGCATGTTGATTACGCACTTCTTCCTGCCATTAACAAACTTCTAGTCAGACAGAATATCTGACCACAGAACTGGTTAAATTAATGTTTATCTTTTACATTATGTTACATCAGACATTTAAATTCTGATGAATTTTTTAAACTTTGTTTTATTTACATATACTTCACAAGGTAGAGCTGGGTGGTTTGGCTGTTAGCTTTTCTTTTATATTTTAAAAAGGTTCCAAACTATTTTGTAATTAATAAAAAATAAATTATTTTGGAAATATGGATGTTATAGAAAGAATTTTGGATTTCCATAAAAAACTGAACATTGTAAACTTTACAATCACATTCTTGATAGAAAAAAATAGAGATAGGGAGACACAAAGACAAAATGAACATTACATGATGTTAGGTTACCACATTGGCCTAAGCGACTTAAGTAAAATTATATTTGAGATGGAATGCATGTTGATATTTAACTTCTTGACTTATTTGAGCACAACAATGAAGGACAACGTCTATTTTGCGAAACACCTGAAAAACGTATGACATTTCCATACAAATTTTTTTAGTTTTGTCTTATTGAATAATAATAAGCATGTAGTAACTAGCTAAATATGATTTCATTTGAATAAATCAATTCGTTTTTAGCAAAATGAATGCAAATAAGACCATAACCGAGCGGTCCTAAATATTAACCAAAGAAAATTTTTGTGATTTCAGATTTTTACAGTGTATCAAAGTAACAATAAAAGGCTGCATAAGTACTCTGAAATAAGAGGCCCCTTAGTCGGAATCCCCACGCTGTTCACCAGATGACAAAGTGGTTGGTTGTATTTTAAGGCATTCGGTTCATAATAAGATCTTGTGTAAGCATAGCATAAGGTTTCTGGAATGCACAAAGTAAGATTCTTCCCAAAGGGTCGGGGGAGGCTATAAACAGGACAAAGGACTGCTTCCCCCTTATTTGTATGCACTCAAAGGTTGTTGAGAGCTGATGGCCAAATATAGGAAAAAACTGCCTCTGTGGAACCGTTTATTGATAAACAAACAGTTGTTATTAGAAAATCACATCCATATTGGATCATAAACCAAACTGTTGCTGTGATGAGTCGAGTCAGATGTGATTTAGAAATAGCTTCATGGTTGTTGGCAGACGCTGATGTCAGCTGTGATACCTTATCTTGTAGCAGGGGTTTTTTCACCTGCTATAAGAGCAGAGAACATTAGAAAAAAAGTCTGCGCTCCTACACTGCACACCTACACTGCTGCCACTTTCATCCACTTTATTACCATTAGTCACATGCTCCCTCATTTACTTCTTGCTTCACTCATGTCTAGGTTCATTTTGCTTCAGTGAAAACAAAATATCCCAGAGAACCACAGCTAAAAGTTGAGTTCGGCTTGCTTCCAAGGGGAATGTGGGAACAAAGGTGCTCTTTGATCCTCTAGAATGATTTTGCTCTCTGCTGTGTCTCTGGGTTTGAGCCATTGTGATTTCCATTGTGGTTCCCAGGCCTATCATAGTGGGCTCCCTACAATGCCATGGCAACTTGGCTCTAGTTACATCCAAATATTGCAGAGAGTTTTCCTGGGTGTGATTTAGATTCATACAGAGCCTGAACCCGGGGCTTTTTAATCGCATATTCCAGCCATAGCTTGAGCTGGCCCATGAGTTGATGTCTCATGCGGGAGATGGTGTGGATCAGTTGAAATGATTAAGTAGAAGTTATTTTCAGCTCGTATAGACTCGGCAGTGTAATGAAAACACCAATCTTTGCTGAGAAGCTCCGAGATAACGCAAACACTGACCACCATCGTTTGTCTGTTTGTGTTGTTTCTTTCACTGTGAATAAAGCCAGGCAGAGTAAAGTAATCTCAATCTGTTCAAAAGTGAAAATGAAATCAAATTCATTCTACTCTTGTTGTGTCTGAGCTATTTTGATTTCAGCACAGAGTATAGATTTTTTTTTCTCTAAAATGAAAGCATAAGCCCTGTCACATAGTCCAAAGGTGTTATTGCCTAACTTATAACACGGTGAGCAAATTGTGCAGGAAGCAGCAAGGTTATAACTGAGACCAAAACCTGTGAAGGTGAGGCTGAATGTGGGATTTCCAATTATAGGGTGATTATATATGGAGTCAGGTCTTTTAAAGCTTTACCGTATTGCTCCGTTAGCGGAGGTATCACTCACATCTCCTTATCTCCTGCACTGGCAGCTAAGCCTTGATCATTACTGAATGTGTCTCTGTCATGACTGTCTCGATAGGGGTAGTCTAATGCTTGTTCTTTGTTGGAATTCCCCTCAAGGCAACTCCCACTCCTTCTTCCTTCAGCGTCCCTTTTCCCCATTAAAGCTGGGAAACCAAAGACAAAAGTGAAATTGAATTTGCCTCATTTATAGTATACTGTGAATTTAAAGCAGACATAGGCCAGTATGAGATTCTCAAGGTATTATAACCGTGAAAGAAAATCTTCCAGTTTTCTACCAGAGCAGACTTAATACAAATCAGTACAGTTTATTTTTATCCAACATATTTATATTGCACTGTTTAAATTGTAAAAAATGTATAATGCCATCTGAAACGTTTGTGTTAAGCCAAAATAATATTTTGAAATACACAATTATAATATTATCTGCGTATTATGCATTTTTTTATTGTTATTGTGAATAGGATAGACTAAATATAGAATAAGCAATAAAATTAGTGGTAGTTTTCAAATTCCTATTGAACAGATTCAATCCCCTCTGCTCTTTAGCTTACTACAAGCTACAAGAGATGTTCACTTTTTTTCCTAAGTCACATCTCACGTGCTAATCTCTGAAATCAATGCTCTCTCATTAGACACATTCCATATAGTTTGCCTAAAATACAAAGTAGTGATAGGTTTTGAATTTAAACCATTATCTGTAATCCTAGTTCAATACATGAACTGTTAAAGTCCATATCTTTTTCACTTCTTTTTAAGTAGGAAAAAAAAAACCTCTTGAAAATGTTTTTTTTAAATAAGTAATAATGTATAACATTTATCCAACTGGAATTATAAATGTGCTTTTATCTTTGAAGATAAACAATGCATGTAGGTTAACATCAGTTAAAGTAAAATATCTGAATGCATCAATTAGGTATTTTGAAGAACCAAATGCCCTTGCAGACATTATCTTAACAAAGTGCCAGTAGCACTCAAGTTAAGCTTATTTTGTTTTAGCATAATCCAAAGACACAGCGTTCATTTTTAGAGATAGCCAAGTGATCATTTTTATAAAGCTATACCTATCTGGAACAGGTTTTATTACACATCAACAACCCAGGGTGCACAAATCTCTCTGGTTGATAAAACAAACACAACCTTTAACAGAATAATGTTCTTGTTTCAACCCGAGCTGCGGTGTGTAGCTTATTTACTGTAATAGTGTTCAATAAAAACAGACAAACTTGCTCTTAAATCCTTTTGATGGCACAAACTGTCGAGAAACACCACACAGAACCCATAGATAGTATGTATGCTGTTACCGTGGCAACTGGTCATTTATACTTTATTTAAGAGAGCTGTTTTGCCCTGTGTGTATGCCGTAGAGATGGAGGAAACTTTACTTACTTGTCCACATTCTTTGGAATCTCATTGAAAAGGCTTTTAAAGAAATGTTACAGTGAACGATTTCAGCAACTTCGAAACGTTTCCTTTTTAAAAACCTTAGGATACTTTGGTTTCTCTAAGCAAACCATGCCAACTGATTCTTTCAAGGATAAGTTACACCTAATAAAAAGAAGATTATGTCAATTCTCTTGTCTTCACAACGATCCTCTAAATCAGTTACTGGCTGAACTGTTCCTACAAAAGGAGAGCAGGTCAGAAGTCAAAGTTAATTTTCGGAACATCTTTGAATCTCCATGAAAGCCGCTGGCTAAAAAACGTGAAATCCGTCAAAGCCGCTCTGCTCAACGTGTTCCTGACTGACCATGATGCGCTCCACCACCTGACATTTGAAGATAACCACCGAGACCGGGCAAGTGGCCAGAGAGTGGGCTCGAGCGCTCAGCCCCGTTCACGATGGATGCCGAATAGCTTGTCATGTGCAAAAAGAGAGATAACGGAAGTTCAGAAGTCACCAGCACTAACACGGCGCAGGCTGTCAAGCCAGCAGAGAGTGGACAAAGTGTGGGTTTTACTGTTCTGATTGTCTGCTTCATATCGCTACCAGCATCTTTCTATCTCAGTTGACAATCCAAGATAAATATTTTTCCTTAGTAATGCTGGTTGTGGCGGTCATTGCAGAGGTGGGCAAGTTTGACATGAGTCATTTTGTAGATTTCAATGGCTATCACTCAAAGGAAGGAGCATCAGGAAGGTTATTTTCAAAGATACCTTGTTAGCTGACTCCAGGGGCACACACAAAATGTCAATAAAAGCAGCAACTGGCCGTTTTGTGGTATATAGAGGTCCTGGAATACCCAGTTGGGTTTTTGGAGAGTAAGTGTTTGTCATTATCTCAGCATTGTGTCCTTCTGCCCGTGTCTGCAGCTCTGCAATAATTCAGAGTTTGCTCTAATACAGTCACTAGAAGTTAGATATTATTTCCGTCAGTGGATGGAACGGCTCACTTGCTGCTAATCTATGCAGCGAACATCGTCTTGGGTCTAAGCAGAATATAACTGATCTTTGCAAATGTTTCCTGTATAATTAAACAAACTTTGTGATCAGACTGCACAGCATGAGCTGCATGTTCTCATTGCCTTCACAAGGCTTTGCAAGCGGTATTGTTTAAGAAGCTTCTTACCCCTCTCTGGATTTCTGCCTGATTAAATCTTCTGTCCTCTTTTGAAACTATGTGCAGAAAATACTAACATCACCTTGCAAACGTATTCACACAGCTTAGACCTTTTTACTTGGGAGATTTTATGATACTTGGGGAGACCGACACAAAGTAGCACAAACCTGTAAAGTGAAGGAAAAGAGATGCATGTTTTTCTTTAACTGTACCAAAAGAAAACTTACCTTCACCTTTCAATTACAGCTGCAAGTCTTTTTGCCTATGTGTCTACCAGTTTTTCACATACAGAAGATATTTTTTTGCACATTACTCTTTTAAAATATGTCAAAATCAGTCAGACTGGGCAAATATATATGAATGCCAGCTTTCAAGTCATGCCGCAGATTCTTAATTGGCTTTAAATTACTGTAGGTCTGGACTTAAAAAGGGCCATTCCAACACATGCATTTGCTTCGATCGAAACCAGAGGTCCCCAGCACTGGGTCCTCTGGCCCCTTTAACCTGCATGTTTCAGGTGCTTCCCTGCTGCGGTGCACCTGGCTTAAATGAGTGGGTGATTCCGCTGTAATTAGAATCATTCTATGAGGTAATACAACCATTTGAATCAGGTGTGGTGGAGTACACATAATGTTTTGCATGCCGGTAAAACAACATATTGGTTTCTTCTGACCAAAGCAGCTTCTTCTACATGTTTGCTCTGTCCAAGGCTTGTAGCAACGTTCACAAAAACAATTGAGTTACATCTATCAAACTGGTAGACATCTCAAGCTGGACATTTTTGAAACACGTAGGAGAATGTACTCACATACTGCAGACTTTCTATTTAGTAGTGGGCATTGTATAGACCTCTGACATTTGCATATTTTACATTGCATTTTGTCTTTTGAGATAATCAATACTTGGTATGTTCTTTTGGTAACTCTGCTTTAAACTTTTTCCTTGTCTTGTTTAATAATCGTCTCTAACAAACCTCAGAGGCCTTCACAAAATAACAGGATTCATTCTGAAAATGCTAATTTGCAATGTAGGACCTACAGTATATATAGTTCTTAGGTGACTTCCGGGGAAATTTGGCTGCACTAGATTTTATTTAATTGCATTAGAGTGAAAGAGTCAGATTTACACATGCATGCTACACTTTTAAGTTATTTACCGCTTTGTGATCATAACATACAATTCCAGTAGAATAAATTGTTTGTGGCTTTATTGCAAAGTAAAAAAAAATTCAAGGAGTGTGAATAGTTGAAGTATTCAGCTAAAGAAATTATCATAGCATCGCATAGCCATCCAGCTGAACAGTTTCTGCAACCCAGCAATGCCCTTTTAGGGTTTTATCTCTTCAAAGTTTCCAGCATGCATATAGCTGAACGAAGTTTTAAAGCACTTTTCAAATCTTAACATTAGGGTGTAAAATATGAGTATATGAGCAAGAAAGGAGGGGAGGGGAACTGTTTGAAATAAAAAGTCAAAGGTTCTTAGGAAAATCTGACAGCTTATCGTTTTTAAACGACTGTATTTGCCTGAGTCTGGAGCTTTCATGTACCTCTTTTAAGATTCACGTCCCCTGCTGCTTTTTTTATCCTTTCCACATAAAGAAAGCATACGCCAAAGGAAGATGGTAAATATGTGGTTACCGCTCATTCCACGGCTTTGTTTCCTGTGCTTCAGAGATACTCGCCGTGAAAGACTTCAGAGGAGCTCAGCACTTTTCTCCCTGGCAGTTGTTGTTGGCCAGTTACTGGTAACTGGTGCGTGGAGATTTCCCCCGGCGACATGCGTTGGGTTTGAAGAGACGTGTCTCGATTGCACACACACACACACACACACACACACACACACACACACACACACACACACACACACACACACTCCGCTGCAAACTTCAAACTGAAAAAGGCACTGGAGTTTTACAATTGATTTCTGTGTGGTCACTGTGTCTTTTCATTGCTGAAATGTGATCCTCGTCAGTAAAGCTGAAAACAAAAACCCAATGGAGGCACAAAGTAACTAGGCTTCTTAAAAACTTCCTTGTACTTTCCTTCACAGGAGTAAAGTTTACCCTCCTGGGTTTTAACAAATTTCCTTTTAGTTGCAACTGAAAACTTTAAAGACAACAGCGAGTAAAAAAAAAAAGTATCTCGGGTTTAAGGGCTTGAGGGCTTGTTAGTTTAAGTATTGTGTCCAGACAGTCATTTTTCCCACTCCTTATTGATAGGTTCTCAGCAGGATACTGCAGAATTGGGAAGACACCTGTCCTGAGCCACAACAATTTGTAATCATGATCAAAGCTCAGATCTGTCAGCTGGAAGCCCGTGAGTGTCCTCTCTCTGAGGGTTTATTGCTTTGAGTCGACTCTTCTCCTCTACTTAGTGAGCCCTGTGGTTAGTCAATGGCAACTGTGGGAACAGTGCAGGGTGGAGACCAACACAAACAAGGCACCAGGCTCAGGCTTTTGACAGCAGCATCTGCAGGACCCATTGATCTGTGAAGAGAGATCTACAGTCTCTCCTCAGCTACCAGCAGAGCACTATTTGACATACTGGGAGCAAGGAGTGAGTGTTTTATGCCTGGATGTTTCATTTTCTCCATCTCGCCAACATCTTAATCTGCATTCTTCACACGCAGCGTTTTGTTGATTCCTTTTCTGCCACCCATCTATTGACCTTCCCTTTCTGACTTTAAAATGCACCAAACCATGTGCCGTGCAATTAACGAGACAAACTCACATATCGCCTAAACTTATCATCCTTTGACATCCTTCTCTGTCTCAACCCTGTGTGATAATAACCCCTTTGCTAGACCTTGATCTTGAGAAGTAGCTCCTAACCAAGGGCGGTGTGTCATGTGCAGAGCAGGGCTGTGATTCATTGGCATGTAAATGGTCGGCTGTATATCTTCAGGGAAAGAGGAATAGGTGGAGGTTGTAAAATGAACATGGTGAAAATGGACTGATGACTGCTAATGCAGACACTCACTAATGATATTAAACACCAGGGAATAGGACATGATTGTATTATTCACTAATGGATTAGACTATACAAATGACAAGCTTGAGGCTTCCCAGGGGAGGTACTTGATTTGTAATCATATATCAATGTCCAAGCATTTTTCTTGTTCTAAATAAGATTTTTGCTTGTCAGACTTTTTATTTTACAAATTTTTACTTGAATTGCCAACCATTATCAGACAATTTTTATTTTTTTTTAAATTTCATTAGATCTTTGGGCACACTATTTCCTCCTAATTTCTTGCGTCGAGTGCGTTGATCTACACAGGATTTATTTTTGTTCCAAACACGACATCATTTGGAAATAGGCTCTTTAAAATAGGCATTTGGGAACAGAAATTTGTCAATACCAATGCCAACAACTAGAAAAGACTTTACATAGAAATATCACTGTATTTCATCAGTATTACATGTCCTACATCAGCAGTGTGATCACGTAGCACCTTCCACAGTTCCTGCAGAGCATCCCCAATGTGCAACTCCAATATGGGGTTAGCTAGATGAAGAAATATGCCATTATCGTTTGTCAATATGTTACCTAAATTACACATAGTTTTTAGATTTGTTCCTAAAAATATATTTGCCTCAACACATATAGCCTCAGACTCCTAAATACAGTATGTCACAATGTTTTATAATGTTTTCATCCAGAGTAGTTAGCAAAATGCTTATGACATTATGCTTTTAAACACAATTTAGACCGTTTATTTAATTACTTGGAGGCCCCACTAGAGCAGAGGATGAATTATGCATTCTGCAACATCCTTGACCTGACATAGCTTCAGTATAACCTTCAGTTATATTTTCAGTATAACCAACAGCTTTCAGCAGACATTATTTTTTCTGTGTAATGCAGAATACATTGAGTGCGAAGCGGTGAATGACAATTTATTTGGCTATATTTTAAATAAATACACATAAATATAGTTTTCAAACTTTTTATGAGTACCACCTAAGTAACTAAAAGCTTTTCCTACTACCATCATCCTGACAGACATTTTATAAAGGTCAATGAACAGGATTTATATTTAATAAAAGCTTACACCTAGCTATGTGTAAGGTTGAGGTTACACCTAAGTAGGTTTGCCATTTCAACTCCAGATTTGAACTTAAAATTCATTGAAAGAAGCTTGAAATTTAGAAAATGTTCATCCTGGTGTATTTTTCTTTAAAAAAGCACTATGCCAACCTCTTTTAATGAACGTGCAGCCACTGTGATTGAAAGTTCAAAAAAGCAAAGAAGCCTTGGTCTTAGCTTGTATTGCTAATGGTACGACAGTTGCAGAGAATATTAATTAGTAAATCCCACTGGCATTCAAATTTGGACCTAATTTTTATTTTGATTGGGTTTTATATCCATCCACAATCCACATTCCAACTTCAGAGATAAATGTTGTTGGTTAGTCTCATCTGTTTCACTTCACAAAAGGAGTTCTTAAAGGTCCTTTTTCACTCCAATGGCCTGTAGGGACGTTTATAATGAAGCCAAAGTCAATGTGCTTCAACAAATCTTTTTTTTTTTTTTTTTTTTTTTTCCTTTGGCTGTTGGGGTTTGTATTTATCTAGCAAATAACTTTTAAACTGTGTTAAAAGTACAACCTGTGATGCTTGTGCTACAGTTTAAGAGTCAGGAGCTTAATGCAATTCTTTTGTCCTTCATTTTTAAGCACACACTCCAAACTATCCTTTACAAAAAATGGGCTTAAAAGGAGTAAAACGCAGCTAAAATGTAAAGGAAAACCAAAAAAAAGAAAAATATTCAAAGGAATGGCTTGTTGAAAGCAAAATATAAAGAACTTTTGCACAGAACTGTATACATGCAGTGGAAATCCTTTGCTTTGCATACTATAATGTCTTCAGGTTATTCATGGATGACAAATTTCAGATTTCTTGTATTTTTTTACACAAGCCACTACCTCACCAATGTTTTTTAAATTAATCTTTAATATAACCAAATACAATAGTTGTGAAATGCCGAATCAAAGGGCGAACACCCAGTTTAAAAAACACACTGAAGAACACTACACTCTCTCCACTATCCAATTGCTTTCTGCTGTGGAATGTCAACTGTGATCCAGACCTAATCTACCAGCCTGATAGTGGGGTACCTACAGGGAGCCCAGGGCCCTATAGGCCCATTGCCACTGCCTCATTTGTCTTTAAGACAGGCAGAGACCAGCATCATGTCTCTCCTGCTGTGCTTGCATATGCAGAGTTATGAGGGGATGCTGAACCCAAAGCTTTCATCCGGCCACCAGTGACTTGTCTCTTTCTCCAGCACATTCTTGGTGAGCATGGATAAGAAAATCAGTGAAGATGGCCCTTTTCCTCCCAATGGCCTCCTCAGAGGCAACAAGCAGGCATGACCGTGCTCACACACTGAGGTGACAATGAGCAAATAGCCTGGGAAGCCTCACTAACGGGGGCTGTTTGTGCAGCTTCCTGTTATCATGTCTGCCACCAGCTTGTTTTGGAAGCTGCTCATACATTGCACATGTTCGGTGCAACATTTGAAATATTCTCTTTGTCTTGTACATTTCAGTCATAGTTTGGTAGCTTACAGCAAACAAATCAGTCCTGAATGTATGCAGACTCATACAGATGGTGGAGAAGCTGCAAAACATGCTCCCCATCACTGTGTTTGTTCTTCACTGTGCAAAGATTTTACAACAAATTACCATTTGGAAGACATTGATTAGCTTGTGCAGTGCACTCACCAGACTTCAAAAGGCAATGAATTTAGTCGTTAATATTTTGAACATTACTTGTGAATATTGCCTTGACAATATCAATTGCAGCTGAAGAGTATTTTCCTTCTCTTTCTTTTCCATCAAATATTAATGAGGCTGAGCATCTCAGTTGCTACACTATCTCGGATATGCATATTGTTGGATGGCTGGAAATGTATTGCACTTTGAATTAGCTTACTAAATACTGCACTGTATCCAAGCTAATATTGCACTGATCAATATGATTTGATACATTGCTCATTTCTCAAATACCAAGTATGGTCCAGTGTATAAAGTTTTAAAAAGTCAAAATCTCATACTGGCTTATGTCAAAATGTAGGTTCTATCAAACTGTGACATCCAGACATAGAGACAATTGTGAATTCCTTCTTTTGGCAACTACTCTATAAAAGTTTTTTTTTTATTTGAAGTAAAATTAATCACATATTTCCAACAAGAAGACAGAGCTCTGCATTTGTACTATCCTGGTGAAAGTCAACTACAGCCCAAGTAAATTTGATTCTCTAACTGAATCCAGATGCTGACTGATTGTGTTATTAAAAATTTGAGATTGTCCAGTTTCCGCTCTTTTATTTAATCATCAGACAATTATCAAACAAAGTGAGGCATTTGTAATAGCAGCTCTTCTCTGAACCTTCCCTTCCTTCATCTGTATCACTTATTTCTGCTCTAGTACATTGAGTAAAGAATACATTAGAGGGTAATGAAATAAGAGCATTTACAGAAAGATTTCAACTAAGTGTCAGTCATGGGTGGAAGATCACATTACCATTTGTCCATTGCGATGACTTTCATTCCCATTAAGAGGTATTATGATGCCCTCTAAAATGTATTTACAGAGGAAATGGGGTCATGTCTAAGCGGCTGAAGTGAACAGAACAACACTTTATTTTTATTGGTAAGGCAATAATAGAACTTGACTGATGTGTGATTTCCAGCTTTTGGAAAGCATTGAATTTTAGCTGGTTCCAATTTCTCTAAGAAAATATTAACAATAATCTAATATTCTTCCCTCAGTAAAACCATTCACACCGAAAAGTGTTATTGTCTGGGCAACCTAGTAACCATTAGAGTGATGCAGTCAGTAATCTGAACCTGAGTTTCATACTGAGAGTTGACCAATTCCTAATTACAGTTTTACTTATCTCATAGTTTTTTTTTCTCCTTGAAGGTGCAGCTTTGGTATATGTATCTTAAGACACTTTATTAGATCATAATTTCACCTTCCCTGTCGAGCAAATTTAGATGGAAGAAATTGATGCCTTTTCTTGTTACCTTTAAAGGTACAAAAACTTCACAAATCAGCTGCATTTTCTTTATTCCAAGCAAAACAAATTCAGAGTGGAATTCAAAGGTTAAAAAGGTATTTAATATACTTCCTTCTCACTCCTAGCCTCTGCATCTTTACCTCTGCTGTTTTCCACTCGCTTTCAGGGACTGCTGAAGGTTGATGGGATCTGAGGCTGGGGGAAGGGAAGGGAGCTCTGGAGGCCGCTTGTGGAATCTTTACATACCACCAGAGAAAGTGGGAGGGATTTTTTTTTTCACTCTCTCCTCCCCATTTCCTCCCAGCTAGCATCATAAACGGTGCAGCAGCTGGTGTCAGAAAAACAGAGCGAGAAGAGTGAAGCCCTCCTATCTTGCTCACCGTCTTCTTTAAATAAAAGCGAGGAAGCAGTGAAGGATGGGGGGAGGAGGAGGAGATTCTTTACACTGAAGAGCGGAAGATGTGGCACCCATCCCCACAGCACATTACCAGATGGAGCGAGTCTAAATCAAGTTTTTCCCCTCTATAAATACAATGCACAACAAGCCAACATGTAAGATAATAAGCAGCAGCATATGCTGTGGTCAACCACCGTGGATAGAAAGGAGCACATTTTTTTATGCTTTGGATTTCTCCTCCTAAGTCATCCCTGGCAGCGGGAGATGTATTTTCATGTTTTTAACTGTGCAAAAACAGTTTATTCCCAATGAAAATTAACTCAGGTGATAAAACGCATCATCCCGCTTTATGGTCCGATATTACAACAGGCTCAGAGCCTAATTACGTTTCAAATAAATGTCTAACAAGAGGCAAATGGAAAGTAGAAAGCAATTTGTGACAGCGAGTTTTACAATTTTAGATGTTTGTGTTGCAGGATTTTGTTTGTGTCCTCGTGACGACCAATTAAGTCGTCAGGAGGGAGAGACAGTAAAAAGACGTGCTATGGAAGATCCATGTTCCACATGGAAACTGTGTCAAATTCATCACCGCCCCGTGTTAACACGTTTATCATTGGAACATTACAACTTGTAATCTGTCGCAGATGTCAGGGGTGGTGCTGGCTCTCCATCACACCGTCTTCACACTATAGGAGCTCATTGGAGGATGTAATCTGGACTGGCTGAATTAATTAGACTATCCCAATTTTACCATAGATCTTTTTACAGCACTGATATATTTTCTTTCGTGATTAAAAGGGGGACTGCTGCTGTCTGGCGATGTCTGCAAATCTTTAATATCTAATGTTTAATTAAAATTAATCTTCACATTCAGATAAGTGGGGAAAAGAAAACATTAATAAATTGGACGCTGGTTGAAATTTTTCTTAAAATGTATGAACTGAACATGTTCCATCTATAAGCTCTACATGCTGTGGTAAGACCTTACTGGTATGAATGAGCTTCCAGTTGACAGTTGTTTATTCAGGAAAAGTTTAATTGTGGAGTTCAAATCATCCTTATGTATTTACAATAAAAAAGACATATTCCACATTCCTGTCTGGCCAGCAGGGTGGAGTTAATCTATTTGCAGAGTTTCTTCTCAAAGTTGGTTTCACACTTCCTTCCACAAATTTGTTCCATTGTTACATCAGCTGTACCAAAATGGGGCAAACTGTATTTCTCAAAATAAATTAAGGGGGGAAAATGGTGTTAACTGGGACAAAGCGTAGATGCGATATTCCCCAGGTAATATGCAAAAGACTCCAACTTTTATTATTATGCAATGAGCAAAAAATAGGGTTTCAGTGCACCTTGTAATTTCTGCGTCTTGGAAGAAACAGTCTGCTCCCAGTGCCAAGCCCCAACTTTCCCTTAGTGTGCTCAGTGTGGCTTGGCAAGAATTTCAACCACGCTGTGCAGTAGCTGACAGACAGTGCTCTCTTTCACTCATGTACTGTAGCTCACTTTCAAGTCTCCATGCACTTCACTGGATGAAGTCTACATTCACTCTGCTGATATTATGCTTTACATCAGATTTTCAAATTCACTTCAAACGAGAGGAAATATACAGCGTGACTCTGACAACACTTTCAAGCAGCTACATGAAACTGTTTTTTTTACTGTAGATGTAAATATGAGTTATTTCATCTGTACTGCTCCCCATGGTTTATAGATTTTTTTGGCAGCTGTTGACTGTCAGTTTTAAATCCATATACTACAGATAAAAAAAATCAGATGACTTCTCATTCTTTGAGAAAAACTTTTGCCCTGTGAAAAACAAAATATCTTGCAATGAACCTCGCAGAAATTAGAGCAAAGTAAAAACTTGCTGTCACGTTTCAGTTCAGAATGATAATTCCATGGGGAAATTTGTTCCATCATGGTAATATTGTATCAAAGATGTTAGGTTGGTAAATGTTTTTATAGAAGTTTTGATTAAAAGTGCAAATTTTTCTAAGCCTTTTTCATACCAAGGGCAAAGCACAACCTGCACCACCCATCCCTAGTGCAGGGTGAAGCAGGTGCAATGTGTTGTGTGATTGGTAGGAAATTTTTGGCCGTGTTTTATGCAGAAATGTGCTTTGACAGTATTGTCAGTATTTTTGCTTCAACTAGTCTGCTTCGACTATTTCATTTTGTATCCGCAGATGACTATACTTTTTGAGGAGTGTTTATTAGACACAGTTAAGAATTATGTACATTTGTATGATTCTTCAGGATGTATCTATAAAGATTGTCAAATGGCTAAAAACTCTTGGATGGAAATTGTAAAGTCATGCACAGCGGAGGTTGTCTGCAGAAAGGTGTGGTGCTTTGACCATTTACCTATATGTTTAGAGCGTGACGTATACTGCAGTGGGATAGATGTCCCCAGGTCATCTATCCCACTTCAGTGGAAAGGTTTGTGCAAATATGAACTCCCTGCAACCACGTGACCCTGTGCTGACTGTTTGGCTTTGGGTTAAGTATTGGGACACCCTTAGTAAGGGGTGTTCATTATTTGGAAAAAGATTGGATTTTTGAGTCTCTTACTAGCCAGTCAATGTCAGAGCTGAACTGAAAATAGACCAACACAATCCAATCTCTTGGTACATTTGTATCTTAAATGCTTCGTCACAGGTATGGAAGCATGTTAGCAACCAGCAACAATACTGCTTCTGGCTTCAAATACATTAAGACTTTTAAAGAAATGTTTGTGTGATTTGTAGAGTTCCTTTATAATGTGGATCATGTGTCACTGTAATAGCCTCTTCCAATGAAAACACATTTCTGTGACATTTACAACGGCAGGAGTAGCCACAGTTCAGCTTTTGGTATGATGAAATTGATACATAAAGGCTTCCCTGTGTGACATGGTTTGATTGTGATTGTAAATGTTTTGTAGATCACCAAGAGTGCTCATTTAGACGTGGAACTGAGATTGTTAGGAAAGAGGGTTGTCTAAAGAAAGGTTAAGTAGTCTGTGATGAGGTGTATAGTTAGATGCAAAAAAATTATGTGCAATGCACCAGGTTTTTAGAAGTTCAATAGGGTCACCATCTGTTGTTCGGTGTTTCTACTTAGAATTGTATCATTTTTATTAGTAGCTCACACATGAAATGGTTTTACTTGTATTTTGGATTGATATCATATTACCTGGAAATGACAATAGATTCCCTGAAGAAAACAACTAAGACATAGAGCTTGCCTTTCAGAGCACTGCCTGCCTCGTTGGCCTTGCCATATGGTGTTGCTGGAGGAACCCATGCCCAGAGAGGAGGCACCCGTATGGTAGCAGGAAATAAACATGCACAGCAGTATATCAAAACAAAACAGTAGGGACAGGGCAGTCTCCTTTTTGTAGATACATAACCCAGCAAATGCAATATAATTTCTTGCAGTGTAATGCAGAAAAATTAAAGTGTAAATGAGATGGGAAAAGGTCAAAAATGGCCTTCAAGTTAAGTTAATAGGTTCCCAAAAGTAGATTTCTTTGCTCTTTCAGAACCAATGTCTTTTATGCATCTTTCCTTCCTTTTTTGTTCAGCTATCTGATCAAGTCTCTTTCCTCTAAGGCACTTCTCAGTGAATTCAGTCTTTGTCCTTGACACTACAGGTTCAAGCTACTGTCATTCACCATTTTAAATCCATATCTTTTGCCGATTCTTTCAAAGACTTACTTTGGAGCATTGTTGAGAAGATTGTAGAGGCATCTAAAAGCCAGCCTCAAGAGTCTGTTGGTAGCAGGCAGTGGGTGGTCGAGTAGGTGTGGGTGGGTGGCTCTCCTGTGTTATGAGTGACCTTTTCATAACGACTCAAAGGATTTCAGTGCCATCTGTGCCCTCCGGGTACCTCTAATCCCATTGCTGCAACTCTCAGCAGTAATGGCTACCTTTAAACCTTAGCAATATGCCCCTTGTCTTAGTCACAGTTGTAGGAACACACAGCTTTCTTTGTTGCAGTGTTTGCTCAAATGCATGTCACAAATCAACCATGATAGACTTTTTATAATAGTTACATCTCACCTTCTGCTTTTTTTGTGGTTTGACTTTATATTTCCTCAAGCATTTTTAAAGGATCTGTTCCTTAAAAAATTAAAACAATATCCCAAACTAATAAATGCTTCATGGAACAATGTTCAGTCTAAAAATGGAAAGAGTATGATGCAACTGCAAACTTACCAAAACATGGCTGTCCACCTAAACTGAAAGACTGGGCAAAGAGAGGAGAGACTAGAGAAGCAGCAAAGAGGTTCATGGTAGATCCGGAAGAGTTGCAGAGATCCACAAGTCAGGTTGCAAGAAGATGGGCATTGCTGAAGCTAAATGTGCAAAACAGGAATAGACATACCACAAAAAACATGAATCTCCAGCAAAAGGAGTACTTCAACAAAGTACCCATGTGATTGATTGATAATTGTGATTATTTACTGTACTTTGAAGCTTGTTCTCCCTTTAGGTTTTGTGGGTTCGAATGTTTCTTCTTAGTACTTTTTGCAGGATACAGTAAAACTAAAAGTAAAGATCATAAAACCAATTTAAATATACTTTAAATCTAGTTTTTTCACACCTGAACTTGAGTGGCTGCAGCTGTCTTTTTTTCTGTTTGCCATCATTCTTAATGGATCAGCTTGAGTCAGTCTGAGAATACTTTCTTACCCAGCAAAGGATCTTCTTTATTCTTTCTATTCCCTCTCGACCCCATAGGTTTACCTTTGAAGTGCAGCCTTCTTCCTAAATGAAAGTGCTCTGCCTAGGTAGGGCTCTGTAGAGCTGTTCAGTTGATGCATCTTCCCTTCCTGGGCTTTGAAGGCAAAAGCAGGAAAGGGACCTTTGGAGACAAAATGCTCTGCTGCTCGCTGAGAGGAAACCTTTTTTAGATTTGGCTCCATGACAAAAACTGTGCAAGATACAGAAAGGAATTTCAAGCATGCACTGAACAAAGAGGGCCACATTTATGAATTGATTCTCACACATAAGCTCGCTCCTTCACACATGTTGGCTCTACCAATGTAGTCAGCATTACTTTGATGCCTGTGATCACTATTTGGCATCCTCTGTCTGCGGTAACTTAATTTTCACTCTTGTCAAAGCAAATTCAGACACCACAAGGTTCGTCAAAACACCTTAACAATTTATTTTGCTTGACACTTGCTTCAGCAGCTTACTTTTCTGTCAGGGATGCTTCCGCTGCTGGGGGCTTCTCACTTCTTTTTTTCCTCCCCTGTTCAGCTAATTTTCCCTTTATAGAAAAACCCAGCTTCCATGCCCTGGCTGCGTTTTTCCCTCTTCTCAGTGAGTGAGAGTCAGAGGATCAAAGAACTTCTTCCCTGTAGTGATAACAAAAAAGATATGACACAGAATTATTTCCCTTTTGTTATATTTTATAGTAATTACCTTAATAGAAAGGGTATTGAGATTTCCGTAGGTTTTCAACCATTTATTGCAGCCATAAACCTAAGAATGTAAACTTATGTGGAAGACGGAAAGGTGTATAAAAGCAATACTGAGAAGTGCTTGAGCTTCTCTTTGATAATTCTCCTATAATTTGAATTTATTCCCAAAGATAGGGAGGTAATGAAAAAGAGATGCAGTATATCAAAGTGATAACAGCAGGGGAAAGGAGGGACACACAACACAAGACTGACAGTCCAGCAGCGAGGGGAGAGCAAAGCAAAACTTTACTGGATTCTTACAGCGTGGCTGCATGCCTGTGATTTATTATTGCAAAGCTCTCATGCGGGACAGGTTTTTTGGTGTTTTTTTATTAATCTGGCTGAAATGTGTGAGTGCTTCCCTGAGGAATGATTCATCACCAAGTTGCTGGGATGCATCCAAAGCTCCCAACAAGCCTCTCTCTTCTTGCCCTCCCAAATGTATAAAATGCTTGAGCGGCTGAAATAGTTCACCTGGCGTCCTCCTCCTTTTGTGTGTCCTCCCACCTCTCATCTCAACATTGATTTTAATTGTTAGGGAAATGTGAGTGATGGATGCTCTGCAGGTAGAAATGATCTCATTTGTGCACCAAAAAAAAAAAGAAAGAAAAGCGATAACTCCTGGGTGAATTTTGAGTGATTGCCCTTAGAAGTTGACCATGTTCAGAACCATGCTCGCCACTGGCAGCACAACATGGATGAATGTATTTCTAACACAGAACCCCGCCCTTATCCCCCAAACTGCTGTGTGTCTAATCATCAGATCAGTAGCAGAGTAAGGACAGGGTGACCTTCAGGTTTGGGGGAAGGGGTGTTTTTTTCCCCTCTTTATAGAGACTTGTGCTGGGGGGCTGAACTCCACCTCCTCTCCATCAAAAACTCCCATGTTCCCAGACATCAGCGATTGTGTCTAAATGAATTCACAGAATACTAATCAGGCAGCCTAAGTCCAGGGGGTGGGGCCTTGCTTGACACAGACAGGGTTCTATATAAATATGCATAGAAATTTATTTTTTTCCCATTATATTCTCATTAGATTTTCAATATCAAGATAGAAACATGCATTTTACAAGAAAAAAAAAAGACTTTCACAATTCTTGATGATACCACCATAAACTTACGTTAATGTTTTATTTAGATTCTATATAGCAGATCAACACATTGTGGCACATAGAAGTGGAGGTAAAATAATGAAATTGTTTTCAAACAATATAAAACTGCCACATACAAATGTATTCACCCCCCCTGGCTCAATAAGATCACAACCACCTTGAAAAGCAAATCCAGCTGCAGGTCCTTTGGGGTAATTTGGAAATGTTCTTTTCCCCATTTTGTTTTTGTAAAATTGCTCAACGTAGGTCAGATTGACTTGGTAAGGTCTGTGAGCAACAGTTTTCAAATTAGCAACAGATTCCTAATCAGTCTAGGCTTTGACTAAACCATTCTAACACATGAAAATGTTGTGTTTTAAACAGTTTCTTTGTGGCTCTGGCTGTGTGTTTAGGTTTGTTGTGCTGGAAGGTGAACCTTTGCTACATCTCAAGTCTTTTGCAGCTTCTATGAGGTTTTCTTTCACGATTGCCCTGTATTTAACTTGATCCCTTTTCCCATTAACTCTGATGGGATATGAAATTTTGAGTTAAATACTGATGCATCCCAGCATGATCCCACCTCGCTGGGTGGGACTGGTTTTTTAGAGAGTTACAGCTCTGCTACACATTATGTTTTGTAAGTAGGTCAAAAAGTTCAAGCTAGTTCTCATGTAACCAGTTCACCCTCTCTCACATTTGCTGTGTCCCTACATGGCCTGTGACAAATGACACTTTTTGAAGATTTCTTTGGTTGCGTTCATGCCAACAGACTGTCCTATCTGAGCAGTGGATCTCTGCAGCTCCTCGTTGTCCTTCTGGCTGCTTCTCTGATTAATGCTCTCCTTATCAGTGTAGGCATTGAGCCTGGTCTTTGTATATGTGTAGTTTTTTATGTTCTCCTGTTACAAATGATGTACTCAACAGTGCTGAGTGAGATGTGCAAAGCTCTGGATTTTGTTTTATAACCTGAGCTTTCCCTGAACTTCTCCACAAGTTGAAAGGAACTTGAAGCCTTACCTTTGAGTTATCTGCTGTTTCTTTCTTCTTTCCTCTGTCCTCTTGATACTGTTTATTATCCTGTGCTGTCTAAGAAATTGACTAACAAACCTCTAGATAGACAGACAGATAGATGTCACAAATTTTATTTAGTCATATCAAGGCAATCATAAATTCATAAGACACGTTTCTGATTTATATTTAGAAAACAAACGAAAAACCATAGATAGCTTTTCTTATCTGCACATATTTAATCCCAATAAAATGCACACATTTGTGGCTATAATGTGAAAAAAATGCAACACTGTGTGGTGGAAAACAGACTGTTGCCATTCGCATCACTACGCTTGGTTTATTCCCTACTGTCCTACTTCACATGTTTGTTTCATTATGACCTTGTGACAGCTCTGTTTTTGATTTAGCTTTCGTCTCGGGGATACCCTGCAATTGTTGTGTTCTCTCTGACTTCAAACCTCTTCAATTGAGCTTGGACGTATTTTGCTGCCGAGACCCTGTTAAGATAAGTCTCTCAGCATCACTGACCAGAGTTCTATATCCTGTAGCATTAATCAACACTCACCAGACTTCTAATCTTTTATCCAAGTCCTGTTAGTCCCATGGACAAACACTTTATGGCTCAATCAATCACACAGACCAGCCCTGAAATCTCCAGTGGTACATTCTCGACAGTCCTTGGCAGGATATTTAGTGGCTGTGAGGCTGCCATAACTGAGGTGTAGTAATCAACATTCACGGCGGATGAAATAAAAAAATAAAAAAATCATGCCTGAAAGTCTGCAGTTGGGATATGTAGGGTGGGGTGATCTTGGGTGGTTCAGTCATGGAGCAATCAGCACTCAAATTGATTCAATCAGGAGAAGGTTTTATGAATGACTTCATTCAACAGTGAACAACAATCTTTGTGGACATTACAGACAGCTCTTCTGCCTCAGCTGCCAGAGTCCAATAATAACGAAAAAGTTAATTTCAGTGTGAAATTGTTCAGTTTATCCCATAAAGCTGATCTCAAACACATCATCAGTGTAGCAAACCCATATTTTATCTCTCACTTTAAGCTATAGGGAGAGACGCACATGTTCATGAATACTGATGGAAGTTTATAATGAGACTTTATAAAGCTCTGTTGCCGCTGTAATATAAGTCGAAGTTGGGGCGTAACTCGTATAATTGAGGAAGATCGCAGATAATTTTAATCTTAATGTGAGACATGGTTGTAATTTACTCCTTCGCTGCCAAACGTCTCATTAAAGGGGATACAGGAATGATGTTTAAAAAATGCTGACCCCTAAAGATGTACCCTTGGCTATAATGTGATTTTCAAGCTATTTTGAAGCTAATTTCTGATTTCTTTCTTAACAAAAACCATTTCAACTGATTTCGAGTGAGTAAAAGTGGTAGTTTTTCAGCAAAAAAACTTTCTAGCACATGATTGCCATAGAGTAATGCTTTTTAAGCAGAAACAGCATCTTGAGGAAGTTGCGAATAAAACCACTTAAATAGTAGAAAACAGAATTAGCCTGTCAGGAAGTTGCTAAAAATTAGCATGTCGTTACTAATCTTTCTATTTAGGGAGTTGGTTTCCATAGAAACGGAAACAGGAGATTGTCAATCACACCAGGTCACAAATTACAAATATGATGACTATATAACAAAAAGTTCTGTCAAATCCATCTGCACCTCTGAAATTGTTTGTTCTGTTTTAGTAAGATTGGAAGTCGCCCGGTTATTGGTTGTTAACGGGATAATATTCAGCAGAATCAGAAATTAAATTTATTTTCAGCAAAGCAAGTGATCCTCAGATAGCTTCTATAAGATTGTTTTCAATTTGTTTTCAAAGTTATATATCTTGTTTCCAGATGGATTGCACATTGATGCAGTTGGTAGCACTATTACCTTGTAGCAAGAGGCTCTTTCTGCCTGAAGTTTGCATTACAATTCTGCTTTAAGGATCAATAAAGTGTTTAAAGTAATGTTCTAATATTTAGACCTTTTTAAATAACAGAAACAAACACAAGTGTGTAATGATTTTTTTTTTAAGTAAATGAAATATTCTATGAAAGACTGAACAAAATAACAGATAAAACAAATCTGAATAATGTCATAGTAAAAACCTCCCTTACAGCTTAGCAGTAGAAAGTTGGACTGCTCTCAAATCTTAAATGTTTTCATTTTTTTCTTTTTCACTTTAGAACATTTCTTAGAAATAGAATCTCAAAGGGGCTTTGAAAAATATCGATTCTCTTCATTCTTCTGGCTGTGCTCTAAACTCTGGATCATGTGATAAGGTGCCTCGTAAGGCATGAAAGCCTTCTGCATGATTGAATCCATGTGTTTGTGTGGGAGGAAAGGTGTTTTGGCCTCTATTGTGCAAAGCTAAATAAGAAAGGGAAAACTTGTCCAGAACTCATTCCCATTAAAAGTTTCAGATTCATTAAAAAAACATCACACTGAAGAACAGCTCAATTGTTCATTGAGCATTACATCATAGCTAGTCATATTTTCCTATAGCAGACAAGGGAGCATTAAGAAGAAAAAAAGGGGATTCATTTCGCATAGTCGCGGGTGTGTTTTCTGCATTTTCTGTAATGGCTCACTGAAACTGCTCCATCAGTACACCACCTGCAAGTACTCAACTTGAGTGTTCGCATCAAGCTAGCCTGATTTCCATAAATGTTATAGTTTCAGTTTGCATAAACACTCATATGGAGAAACATTTTAAAGCAAGGATAAAGACATCATGTTTGGCTGGGAGAAAACAACACTTCATTGAGAAAAAAACGCCCTCCAGGGTCTATACACGCCATCAGGCTGTATCACAAGACACTTTTGATCCAAAAGCAAAGCAAACAAGCAATAATGAAATGTCTTGATTTATTCTTGGGTCGATTTTATTATTGTATATAAGATTTCTTAAAAGCTCAGTCAAGAAGATGTAGAGCCGTGTAGAAGGGTTTGCCCTCCTGCAGCTTTCCTTAGCGTTTAATTTTGTTTGTCACATTCAGGTTTTAACATCAAAGATTACATACATAAATGAACTTTAAAAATTCAGTTTTCAAACAGTTGTTTCATTTATTAAGTAACAAACTGTTATTAAAACTAATCTGATCCTATATAAAAATGCAATTTAGTATCAGTAGTCATTGAGTGGGAAGCTCGACTTCTACTGACATCTTCATGGTAAACTTATTTTGCAGCTGCCTACATGGACAAGCCAAACGCCTTCAGGGGAAAAGTGCCATGGCTGTCAGTGTAACTGGTGCATTAGTCAAGACTTGCAGAATAATGAAGTAGGACTAACTTCAAATTCCTTAACTGGACCTCAGTTCAACAGGAAGATTGTTGAAATTTGGACACAGTTGTGTTTTCCTCAAGGACAATCAAACTAAACAAGTATCAAAACGATTTTAGAAATTGATAAAACATGACAATATTTGGGTTCCAATCTCAGCTTTGTTAATAAAGGGTAGATCATGGCTAAGAGATAAAGGCAATTGAATATTTATTTCTTAAGGGTGTTCAAGCATCCAGCTATGGTTATGCAAGAAGCTTGTTGATGGCTAGAAAAAGAGTGTGGTTTCTAAAACATTATAGGAAGTCATAAACCAGGTTTTGGTGGGTGTGTATCTACATATTTAAACTTTTTGGACCATTAGATTCTGATTTGTGCACCCATTTTTTGACAAAGTTGTATGATCCTTCCCTAAAAGATGCCGATTTAACAACATCTTTAAAGCCCCACTCTCACAACATTTGTGCCTGTGATGACTGCAAGCAAATGCTACAAAAACTGACACTGACGTGCATACCAGACTAAAATGAAATTAAAAAATGTGACAATGAATTCTCTCCATGAGGGAAGAGAGTGGAGTGAAGAGAAGTTGAGATGCAAACAACAAAGCCAAAGGGTATGAAAATCCTCCTCAGGGTAGGATCCACATTATAGGGTCCTGGAAGTGTAGCTGTTCTAACTGGGTCATGTCTGATGTGTTGAGCTGCAACCTCCTCCCACTGACACAGCCTGATCGAGAAGCATGGCAGTTGGGTAAATATACCTAAAGCAAAGCATTCCACTCTTAATTACTCTTTATAATGATCTGTAAGCATGCTAATGCCAGGCCTTCTGGGGAGAGGCATATCAAAAGATGCTGAAGTCAACAGTGTAATATTCATGGTAATCGCATCCAAATATGCAATGAATGTTTTAGTATCCGCCACGCATTACCGCCAGACTTCAAAATCCCTCTCTGACAGTACTGGGGCTCATCATGTGAGCAGCTTCATACCACAAATACAAAGAGCCTCCTTTCAAAAGACAATGCAACGCTTCAGGGATCGAGCAAAAATTGACTCCCACTGGCAAGTGGACTAAGTACTTCACAGCCTGTGTTTAAAGTCCCACCCTGCTGCTTTCATGCCTGCTTCTGGGACACACACACCAACCAGGCTTAATAACTCAGGGGGGAATCGAGCTAGATTGAGCTAAAGCATCCTTACCCTCCTCCCAAAAATCGAACATTCACTAAACTATCAGGTCACTCAGACAGCCTAGACTTTAATGTGTGAGTGTGATACAGAGGTCGATTTAACGGAATATTTCCCGCATTTGACCGTTTTTTTTTTTTTTTAAACGATGGGAAAATTTGAAGCCCGTTGGTCATTTGACATATACTAATTCACACCCTTGACTGGTGTGAATTACAGATCCACCTCAGTCGCAAAGAATTTATTAAAAAGAGTTCATCGCAGAGGCAACTAAAATCAATTAATAAAAAAAATCCTTTCTGAATATCATTTCATGGACACTGAGCTAAATGCGTCTATCTGACAGGGAGCTGAAAGCATGTTGAAGAGTTTTGGAGCGTGTCTGGTTCAGAAGACCAAACCTTTCGCAGAAATGGCGCGTTTAATTCAAGTCTCCATTACAGACCAGAGAAAACTAAAGAGATGTTGTGTTAATCCATTTATATTCTAAACAGAGGAGCCAGCAGTTTATCTTAAGGAAATAAATGACGTTGAGAAATTAATTAGACCGTAACATGCGCAAGTGCGCTGCACAACCAATGCGGACGTGGCTCCGCTGCTGCGAAGAATTAAACTTAACTCACTCTGCGGTTTTAACAAATGGAGCTGGAAGACGTGACCCTCCTGCTCTCTGTAGGAGCGCGGCAGACGTAACATCTGTCCGTTTTGGGAAACAAAACCATGCAACAAAAAGAAAGAAAAGAAAATCCTCGTAAAAGCGAAATTCCCGGACCGGGATCCAAATTGATCAGTTTGGATCTGGCAGATCCACCTGACTGATGAACCAGCGCAGATTTCTCTATAGATGCGACCAGGAGGGATTTGTGAGGCTGTGCGTTCAGACTGCAGCAGGTGAAGTGCTGGTAATTTAAGTGGACTCGTTTAATTTCATTTATTATAAGTTATTGGGGCCACAGTCAGTGGTTTGTGTCACTATGGAGAAAAGTTTAGGTGCCTTTATCAGCTTTATGTGTGATGGGATCTAGATTCACGGTTCAACTAGGTGAATTTTAACTAAACCACATAAAAATGCAGCTAAATAGCCTATGTTAATATGATTATATTTTGACGGGTAAAAATAGTACCATACATGACCGATTTTTTTTAATGACGGATAACAAAAAAGTCTAGCGCGACCTCTGGTGTGATATGAAAACCATTCTGGAACAGTAGAGATCTCAACAGGTCATGAACCTACTCTAAAATCTCTGAATAATGCTGAAAACATTTCCACGATTTTAAGTAAACTGCTTAGAAAAACGATTTAAACTGCTCTGACTTTTCCACATTTTGTCACATTTCAACAAACTTAAGTGTATTTTGGGGGGATTTTATGTTATAGGCCAACAGAAACTATCGCAAATTGATCATTTTCTTTAAAAGAGAGCAAAAAAATGGAAACAAAAAATGCTAGAGCCTGCAGTAAACTAGAGATGGACTCAGCCAGTTGTGGATATAACTGCAGTGGTATGTGGGTTTACAAGGAATCAAGGGAGTGTAAGCACCAATTAATGTTATTTTTCAGATTTTTCTTTACAGAATAGTTTTAAAAAGAAAAACAAAAAAACATTCTTTTCCTAATAATTCATAATAATACACAACACTGTGTGGTCTTAAAACATGAAATCCAAAATAAATACATTTAAAATTGTGACTAGAATGAGGCAAAGTATAAAAACATGTCTTTGTTTATATATATTTTTTAATTGTACCCAGTGAAGCTAAAGCATTAGAACCTATTTAACATTATGTTTAATATAAATAAGTTCTAACAAAACAATTTTATTCACTTTCTTTTGACAGCTATGTCTGCTTTTCTGATCCGAAGATGCTCCACAGTTTATGACGTTTTCTTTTTTTTCTTTTTTTTGTCACGCCCTTTTTGATCTATACAGGAGAAATAACCTTTTATGAATTATCTCTTTTGCATTGACAGAAAGAGGTTATGCAGAAGCTCAAGTAGCTCCCCTTTCATTACACGCTCTTATCGTGACATTTGAGAGTCGCTAAGAATAAAAGAGAATGGTAGAAATGAGAGCACAATATATAACATGTCAAATCATCAGCAAGCAGAACAATAGGGCAATAGGAGAGGGAGACGGAGATCAGGGTGTGCAGAACATTTTGTATGGTATTGAATTGGAATAGCGATCCTGTAATCATATCATAATATCTGGTTTATCCTGTCCGCTCAAGGATAAAAGTTATTTCTGCTTCAGTGATTCCACAGATTGAAAATAAACAGATGTCAAGAAAGGCTACCAGTTCTACTTCATATGCTTTGCGATTATTATTCTGTTTATGTAGCCATGCGGGGAGGTAAACTGAAGGAAGAAAATGTTACTGAAGAAACTATAGCCTGCTGGGGATGGCTTACAATGCTTTGAAAAAGTGTTTGCCCTCTTACAGATTTTTCTGTTTAGATGTTTTCAGTCACACTTAAATGCTTCAGGTTATATAAATCCACCCTTGTGAAACAACATTTTCCCCCTAAACACAAACACTGGTTGAGCCATCTTTAGCAGGCAGCAAAAGCTGTCGTCGAGCCTTTTAAATAATTGGTAAAAAGTATTTTCCATGTCTGTGGAGGAATTGCAGTGTTCTTTGCTGAATTGTTTCAAAGGTAAGGTATCATGCAAAATAAACTTTAAGGTTTTCATCATGTTACAATGTCATTCCCTCATCAAAAGCATACCCAGACTATTGCTCGGACTCATTCATACAGATTTGAGAAATTTTTGAATATCTCCTGTATGAAGCATTTAGGGGTGCTTTAATGCACACTTATACAAAGCTTAGTCATTTTACCCAAAACTTTGGGTAAAATTAATATATGTTAGGCATATGTGGTGTTTGAACTTTAAAATTATGCTGCTGTAAATATTCTCAGAGGGGGTCTTGAGTCGTTGCAGGCTTCAACTATGCAGGCAGTTGTGGTCCTCAACCTCCATGTGTATGTAGGTCCAATGTAAATTAAAACTTAAGCAGCAAATTGTTTTTGAAATTTATTACTTACTTGGAAAATGAAACAGGAATATAAAATGCACAGAGTGTAGTTGCAGTCAGTTGCAGAAACAGACTTTAAATCAAACATTCTCACTATTTTAATGCCTCCAATTCTCCTTTATGCATCATTAAAGAGGTATGTGTTACATTTTAATAGAAGTAATGAGAGGATCTTTTCTTAGATGCTGCTGAACCTTTCTCAGGTTTTGATTTGACATCTCCTAAGGAGGAAAAAGAATGTTCAATTTGCAATATGAGATCAGATGAGACCAGGTTTTTCTGGAAAGGGTGAAAAAACTGGAAAAAAAAAATCTACGCCCTCAAGTAAAAAAAAACCTTCTGTTTCCTACATTGTTAGAAAATGTTCTCCATTAAATGACTTCCTTCGCACTCAGAGCAATCCGTTTTCAGTTTGTGTGAGATCCCTTCAGTGCTTTGTGCTCCTAGCTGTAGACCAATAATGCTGTTTTGACCACTGCTTAATGAAGCAGGAGTTAATTTTGCTCTTGTAATTGGTGTGTTTATTAATTGCTGGTTTTAGGCAAGAACTGTGACAGATGAATAGTGTGATTAGATAAGACCAGCTTTTACCCCAATGCCTGTAGCAATAGCACTGAACTGAGATCAATGAAACAAACAGCTCGCTCTGCCCTGGGGCCACAACTGGTGACTGATGGGTGAACAAGAAAAAAGAAACAAAAGTGTTACAGGAAAAAGGCAGGAGGTGAACACATACCGGGCATCATTCTGGAATTCATTTGATTCTTTTGGTCTGAAAAATATCTACATGAGACAGAATGAAAGCAGCTTATTTCAAAAAACTTCACATGTTTAACATTCAAGTACTTTTGATAGTCAGATTTTCATTTGTACATTAAAGCAAACAAGCAGTAATGTCACAGCCATGCAAGTGTGTTGGCACTTAGGGAAGATTGCAGAAAACCTGCAAGTGTCTTAGCATAAGGTGTAATTTGTTATTTGGAAAAGTCTTAGTTAAATTTGTTTTGTTTTTAAATAACTAACATGAAAAACAATGTCAGACACAAAAAAACGTCCCTTTTCAATCACAAGGTGAAAATGAAAAAAATTAATTTACAGCTACATTAGGCATCATTTGCACTCAACATTTGTGTAAAATGTATTTTGTGCCAAGTGTCAACTTTTTTGATCCTTGGCAAATACACACAGCTGTGTATTTAACACACACTGTGTTGAATACACAGTATATGCTGTCGTATTAATTGTTATTGCACAGGTAGGTAATATTAGACTGACCTAACTACATTGGCTTATTCTGTACACTTTTGTGTTTTCTTTAGATTTTTTTGAAAGACGTAACAACACTATATATTGAGCTGAAATCTTCATCACAAATTTAATTGATTTAGTTGCATATTTTCAGCTGTATTTATTTATTTATTTTTAATAAAAGAAGAAATAGTGGGACTGAAACAACACAATATTGGTTTCACAAGAATAACATTTTGGCTAAAATTTTTTAAGAAAAATTTTGAATACCAGTACCAATTTTTTATTTTCACAATTAGTATTAATGCTTCACAAATCTTGAACAATGTTTTAAAAAATCGGTTATCAGAATATACAGTTTATTCCAAACTGCACCACTTCGTATTCTCGGTTGTTGTTTTTTTTTGTGTGTTTGACTTTATGTTTATATTTTTGCCATAAAAAAAATAAATAAAAATGCAATAAAAGTACAACATGAATCAAAAATAGCACAAAACCTAAACCCAAAGTGTCAAACAAAACCAAACTCCTGCCGAGTATGATGGCAGTAGGATTGTAAAAAGTAAAAATGCTCTTCCTGTTTGTGAAGAGCATTTGTGTTGAAGTGTTTGTGTTCCCAGCAATTTTATATTAATATGCCCAAGTATTTCACTGTCTGAGTCATCAGTTTGACCTTTTTGGTGGCAGAGGGGTGAATTGCTTCCTAGAGACAATCGTAGCCGCCCTCGTGATCTGTCGGCGGCTGTTTGTGTCAAAGCTCTGAGGTTGGTGCCTTGGTCAAATATTGTTTCCTCTATTTTCATTTGAGTTTAATAATCAACGTAAGAACAAAGAAAAGTGGATGTTTTTTGAGGTAAATTTCTTTTTCAGTGATGTGCAGCAGCTGTGAGGTAAAGTATTATAGATTTATAAATCAATAAGTATTGATACAACATCAATGCCTAGACTATTGGCTAAATGACACTTAGTTCTTGTCATTGGTAGCATAATGCAGTTAAATGATTTGCTGTGCACATTACTTATCACACATTCTTCTCATACTTTAAATAAATCCTTCCCTTTTTTGCTCCCACCCAATCAAACCACCATCTCTTTTTCCTTTATTCAAACAAAACTCCAGATTCCCATCTCGCTCAAAGAGAAAAAAAGACAAGCTCTTCAGCTTTCCTTGGAAGCAGTGACCACATAGCTTAAAGCCCTTCTGAAGGCGACTGTGTTGATGCAAGTCGGACAACAGAGAGGATTGAAACATGATAAGAAATGTAGGTGTGCATGCTGAACATGTTGATGTGTGCCTTGGGTTTCAAGTGAGGGAGCGGACAGGCCTCAACATGCCTAGAGGGTTCCTTAGGCTGTGCTTACACTGACATATTTTCAGTTGTTACATTCAGCTCCAGCTCAAACTCTACAACCACCATGCAGGGTTCAATAATTTATAACCCACAAATCATGTTCTCACACTGCACAACTCAGTGTTCGGACACAGACGGTTTGTACCGTGCATGCGTTTGCGACACGTCCTAGCTTTAAATCTGACAAGAAGAGAATGCTCCATATGCCTTTGAGATCATAATCTCAAATATTCAAATTTCTGCCTGTCTTTTTTACCCACATGTCCACTTTCAAGCAGGCAACATCTAGTCATAATTATAACATATTACATTGCTTGTGGCACTTAATCATAGTAGACAAAGTTACTTGTATACTTCCTTGAAAAGCATTGCAGTGAGTGACTTGTGAGAATTTCAGATAATTTTGGCTTGTGGCACTGTTTCTAAAGTTCAACACCAGAATTTCAAAGTAGTTTGATTTACGTTCCACCATACAAATGCTAATGAAGAGCTAGTTGTGAGGTGTTAATCACTTATTGTTACCCCAAGTGCTACACAATGCACCACGATTAGGCCAAGACTCAGCCTGATTGCAAAGATTGTCGGACGACTGGAAAATCGGATGGAAATGGACTAAACATTTTTAGTCCATTTTAATCCATTTTTAAACATGCAAGTCAAATAACTTCTGAAAGTTTCATGTGAGTGACGTGAAACGTTTTCAATGCAACATTTAATTTAAAAAGTCTCCTCCCTCCTGTTTCCAAGAGACAGGATAATGTTAGTCTGACATTGATATACTAACAATATCTATTCAAACTAATCTGAATGTGCAGTTTTTCAGTGACTATTAAATCACTAGCTGTCGTAAAGTAAAAATGAAATAAAGTCTGAGCAAATTATATATTAGAGTGAAAGTTATTTTGATTTTTACAGGTCTGTAATTTTACCGTTTGAAGTTTCTCTCAGATTTCCTTGCTTAATCCCGCATACCCTAAAGGGAATGTCTTACAATAATCCAGGTTACTCAAGCCCTTCCCCAACCCCAATTCCCTGGCCACCAAAAGTCTCCCCAGCTTTAACAGACGGCTTTCTTCCCCCTTGCCCTCTTTGGCTTCTTGAATGATAACCTTGAATGGCATTGTCTCGGAGTATGAAGGAGGGTAAAGAAATTCCTGGGGTCTCAACGAAGAGAGCAGGAGGGCCGGACAAAAGGCATCGCCACTCTGCAAATCAGAGAATGTGAGGGGATATGAAAAGGGGTTAGTTTTTCATTCAGGTAAAAAGCTCTGACAGAAAAAAAGAGCGCAGCCCTGGAAGAATAAAACTGTTCTCTGTGTGCTTTTTAAAGCATTCAAACCTCCCTTTCAAAACTCAACTCGACTATGATGATGAAATCTGAGGCAAGAATAAAGATTGCTATATTAGTGCAGAACTCATGAATTGAATGTTGGATATGTGCAGCTGATTGTATCAGGTTAAGTCTATTCAACCTAACTTTCTTTCTTCCACAGTCCATACATGAGTCTTTCATAGGAGCCATTAGGCCTGTGATAGTGAGCCTGATAATGACTGAGCATAGATCAATTGAAACTCAATCTGTGAATAAGCTGGCCTGCCCTTTTATATTCTGTATGGCACACTCTTTCTGACCCTTTCCTCTTCCTCCTCACCTCCTCCACTGAACTCCATCATGTATCAGCTGGCTGCCATAGCAACTGAGCCCAAAAAAAAAAGCTGATTATTGGCAAAACACATAGTGCAAAGTAAACAGTTCTCCAAGATATGTGTTGATGGACCCGTTTTTAAACTCCCAGAAAGCTGAAGGCAGATGAAACTTTTAACTGATGTTGTTATTGATGCTTTTTAAAGAAAACTAGTTATTTGGAGTCACCATAAACCTTTCAGAAAGAGTACAGTGTTGTCAGTTTTTATAACTCGTCCTGTTCTACAGTGTGATGGAGCAGCCTCATTGACTATAAAATAGCCCTCTGTTGAATTTATCCTGAACTATCCTCGTGGTAGCTTTGTGAAGTCTTGCAACAATTTCATCATGAGACGACCTTTTGCTTGAAGCAAAGTTAAGTTGTTTGTGAAAAGGGGAGATTTCCAGTCTGTGCTTTGGTGGAAGAAACTAAGTACACAAAAAATCTGGTTGTCTATATAGATGAATGATTTATTTCTAAGGATGTCATTAGTAGCAGAAGGCAATTAGAATTTTAACTCTAAATGTAACTTCTGGTTTGCAAGTGGTAAAAGTGTATTAAAATGAAGACTTTAGTGTTGTTTCAGTCTTGTTGCTTTCATGTTGCAGTTTTCAGAAAGTGCGAGTCCAGGGAACTAAGTGTACAGTGCTTGCTACATTTATTGGTCCCCCTGGTAAAGATGTGTAAAAAGCTTTAAAATGAATTCTTCTTGGCATGGTCTCATAATAAAAATATCAGAAAATACCACCCATTTTTCTTTCATTTCAGTTCATTTATTTTTTTAACAATTCTCTATAAAGATAAGAATTGTTTCGAACAAAAACCCTGGTGTCAAAATAATTTTTGATACTGACTATTACTTCTTTTAGCAAGTTGAACTATATAAAAATAGATTTTTGACCATTCCTTTTTACACAATCTCCCTAGATTGTCTATACAGGCTTGGGTTGTGTCTGGTGAAGATTTTCTTCTGCTTTTTTGTTTGTTCATGTAATGATACATGCTCCTCTATTGATCTATGCACAAATATGAAGGCAGATGTTGTCTGAAGTCAAAGTATAGAGGCTTTAGCAAAGGCACTTCAACCAAGCCTGGGAGCAGTCCCTAAAAGTCAGCAAATTTGAAGAACAAATATGTAGACCTGTGACTGTAGCAAATTTTGCTGGGAAATAATCAATGGTATAAAATGTCATAATAATGAAAATACACTCTTTCAAAGATCAAGGAACTAATTTCTGAAGAAAATTTAGATTTGGGACTGGAAGACATTTTAAATATCTCAAACAAACACACAAATGAAAAACAAATAAAATGGATTATGAAGTCGCTGTAAACAAACTTGCCCTTCAAAATATATTAATCATTAGGCTTAGATTGGGAAAACAGACAATAGTGCCGGTTAGGACTTTTGTTTAATGAAAAGGGTAAACTTTTACACTTACTACTGTGTACTGGATGTCAAATATTTGTAGTAGTTTTTGAAATGCTGGTTTCATAATAAGATTAAAGAGCAGCATCTCTTTATCGTTTAAATAAACTTTATTAATTTTGCGCTGGTCTTTTTGTGTTTTGTTTGTCATTTATACACTCCATTGACGATGGACTGACAGTAAGACAGTCCACCGCTGATAATTTTAGTGCTCATACATATTTGTTGTATTTCCATGTTTAGTTGCTTCTGTTTTACAAGATGCAAGATGCCGACTCCACAGGTTAAGTGGCTCACCACGGCCATTCGGTTTGAATTCAGATGTGTTCCCTCACTTTAAACCAGTATCTCCTGGCTTGCTCTTGCTCATGGGGCTTTCATACGGCACTCTATGGTACCACTCCATGAGCCTGGCTAGTAACCGATGCGAGAGTTCCCACAATCAATCTTGCACCTTGAAACTATCGACCACATTTTGATTTATCAAGCTCATTTTATTTATCATACGATTAATCGCAACAAGCCTACAAATACAGCAGCATGGGGCAGGTATAGCTGTGAAGCAGTAAGCACCATGAGTCAGCAGAGGGCAAACAACCCAGCAAGCCACCTCACAAACCCACAGCATCCAAACACTGCAAGCCCCCACACCCAATGACCACAGCCAAAATAAAGGATCCTGCCTCATAACTTGTAGATTGAGAGCTACCTTGACATCACCTTAAGTTAAAGCTAAGCAACCTAACCCCATGCAATGACCCAAGCACTCGGTTTTACTTTAAGTCCCAGTAGAGTTTAATAAACTCTCCATCTGTATGACAGAAAGAGGTTTTTCCAGGCATGCCTTTGAGAAAACTATTTATAAAACAAAGTTCTATTATAAAGCAAAGTAAATTATAAATTTGAAAAATGCTTCGATTATAGTAATTTCTTAGTTATTGGGGTACCAACAGTCTGCCACTTGATAGACAGATAGACAGACAGACAGACAGACAGACAGACAGACATACAGACATACAGACAGGTAGATAGGTGGGTTATCAAACTCATTAAAAAAACAAATTACTCCCGGACTGAACTCCTTTGTGGCTCAAACAGCTACAGAAACTCTTAGGTGTTCCAGCAGCTACCAAGCACACGTGAAATGAAACAAATCCCCAAATGTCTCTTGTGCAAATTGTGGCGTGTTGGTGTCAGCTTTGGTGAAAAGGACAGGAAGTATCTCTGCGCAGCAGCGTGCATGCAGAATCACAGCCTAAAGGTAGTTGCCTCTGAAGGCTCTGCATGTTTTTAACATTTTGGCTCGCAAACATTCTGTGAAAGAACGTCTTATACTCTTACTAATCTTTTCCCCACATCCCAGTCTGCAGCTTTCCTACCTCCAGTTTTCAATACCCCGCATACTGAGTGTGGAGGATGAGATTTGCTAGATTTATCCATCTCCTGAAAAAAATAAATAAATCGAATAGATAAAAGCCAAACGAGGAACGTGGGACCACATTAGACGCAGACCTGAATTACACCTTAGTGATTCGTTCATATTTTTATTTGTCTGCCCCCACAGTGATTTGTTCTATGCCATGTCTGTCTTAATGGTGTCATGGTAAATTGTGAGGCCTTATGTTGATTTCACCCACTCAAATGTTGCAGGATTTTAAAATTGCTGGAAGCAGCAACTGTTTGTAGTCTGACCTGCTCTGATTTTAACAAATGAAAGAAATTGACTAATATATTTGTTGTTCTGAGAATTCTCCTTCTGCTTTTAAATTATGCATCCATTCATTCATGATTTAGATTTTAGAGGTGAAATGTATACATCATGTTACAGTATCTACTCATTCATCTTGGCAGATTGATACAAGACCTGCATTATTGCACACACGACCCCAACCAACATAGTCAGCTCTCACTCTATTTTATTGTCAACAACGCAATTGAACTCCTCTTATTGACTCAAAGACCAAACCCCTGCTTGGAGGAAGCAGTCCTCCTTTTTCCATTAAGAGGCATTCAGACTACAAATCACTCCTCCGTACATTGAAAGTCCTCGCTTGATTTAACCAGAACCAAATCATAGGTAAAAAATCAAAGATGAGCCCAGGGGTTTCCCAACCAGACAACTGCCTCTCCACATTAAACCTTGAGATCCTGTCCAGAAAAACTACAGAGAACATTGGGGAGAAATGGCAGCCCTGACAGAATCCAACGCCCGCTGGAAACACACTCAACTTTGTGCCGAGAATGTAGACACAAGTCTTTCTGTGGTTGTACAGAGACTGTGTAGCACTTAAAAGAATCTTGGGCACCCCATACTCCAGCAGAACCAATCACCCCCTCAAATTCAGTTGAAGAACAAGGATGTAAGCATCCAGAAAGCACACATAAATCTGAAAAGTGACCATACAGTCATGCTTGGGCAAGACCTGGTTAATGTTCCATGGCCAGGAGGCCACAGGACTCCATACTTTCTCTGGTGTCCAGGAAAATAAGTTCAGTCCTAATTTTGATGGATGGCGACATGGATGTGCTTCACATGCGCAGATTTGTGGAGGCAGTGTAAACGCTCTCCCTGACTATAATGGGTGGCTAATTACTGTGGAGTCCATTACATAGTGGAGCAGAGAAGCATGTAGTGTAAATTAGGTGCGACAATCAGTAGCATAATTTTTTCTAACATGCTAGAGCAGCAACTCTCCAACTTTTCAGTTTCAGACCTTGACTATCAGTTGAGAATACAAACATTTCCACCAACTCAGCTAAATAGAGGTATAAAAAAATTTGCAAGTTCATTTTTTAAGCCTTTCTGACATTTATAGAATTCAAATTCTTTGTCATTCTCCCACAGTTGTTTATTCACAAACCAGTGCCTATAATAAGCTTTCCCACGGATGTCGAGAAGTTTAATCCCTTCATTCCTGATTTTTTTTCTGGTCCCCTTTCTTAAAATTAGCTTTCAATCACCTCATCTGGAAACAATTTTTAAAAGTTTTAATTTGCTTTTTGTGTGTTTTGTGTCTACAGCGACTTAATAGTTTTATTGTTTTTCAGCAGACATGTTGAGCTTTTTCTCTTAAAGAAAAGGAAATTTTGCTCTTTGAAAGCTTACATAACAATATTTTTCTTAATCACACATTTGTTTTTATTTATCTTCTGTATTGCTGCAGAGACATTCAATTTAATTACATCCTGGTGCATCTGGGTCTTGCACTTAAAAGAGAATCGGAGATTTTCTTTAATAATAGTCATGCATATGTAATCACTTTGGCAAGCTTTACAGTCTATA
Source organism: Alfaro cultratus (assembly GCA_903066825.1). Classification (NCBI taxonomy): domain Eukaryota; kingdom Metazoa; phylum Chordata; class Actinopteri; order Cyprinodontiformes; family Poeciliidae; genus Alfaro; species Alfaro cultratus. Next base: position 20,953 of record CAEFZX010011731.1, on the reverse strand, counting down.
TGCCTACAACCTTGAATCTTAGCACATTAAATCAGACTATATAACTGAAAATATTCAAATTGCTGTTTATGTGTGTTTTTCCACCTACCAGGATGTTGGGTTTATCACTTTAACACGGTGGCTGCTTGAACAAGGGATTAATGCGCCCTGCTTATGTTTTACTCTTCTTGCATACTCAGCTAAATGTTGTAATTTTTCGGGGTGCAGTAAAGACTAATCTGAAATTCTCTTAAAGCTCTGAGGAGAAATGGGTGAGTTATTGCATATGTGAATATCCCTGGATCCCCTTGCTGATACTCAGCTGTAATGATACAGACTTGGCAAAAGCCTGTTTTATATCCCCTTGCTCTCATCAGTATGCCAGAGTTTCACTGAATTGATTTTCTAGCAGCACTACCACAGTCAAACACTCTGTTTTTCTCACACAACCGCATCAGAAACATGCTGTCCTTTTGACTTTGATGGGGAGGGAGAAAACACAGATGTCTTTTTCACTTTTCCCACTCCGCCCCAGATGTTAGTCGGTTTGTCCGGCCCATCTCCATTAGCATGTGGATTAATTTCTGTTTCTTATCAAGTCTAGATGTAATAAGGCAGCCCTGGATGGTACAGCTAATCATGTTGGAAGGCAGTGCTTTCTTGCTTTTCTTTTTTTTTTCTGCTCAGCTGCCATCCTCATATCCCAAAACTGATAGCAAGGCAGACGCATCAGAGAGGATTAGGCTAATGTGATGGCAGAGCCACCTACAAGGGGCCCCCACAGGATAATTTTAAGAGACAGTCCTTGACATTCAGGGAATAACTTGTCAGGACCTGGCTACAGGCAAATATTGAGGATATTAATCCTTAATGTAATGGCCTTGACTAGATTTTACTCTTGTCTCTGTGAGCAGCTTTAAGCACAGTCATAAGTCTCTTTAATCACTGACATAAAGCAGTCCCTCAAGGATTCTCCTGAGTTTTACAGTAATTATTGCATAGCGGGGTAAAAAACGCTTGTGTTTTTCACTTGTGTCTGTGAGAAATTGCCAAGCGATTTGCATAATGTTTGCTGTTAATTTGCACGAGTTTGATGATTCGCTGGCTGAGGAGTGCTTTGTTTTGCTGCAGTAAAAATGGAATGAAGTGTGAAATCACAATCCGTGTCATTTTACAAAGAATTTTTTGGGGAATGGTTTAAGGCTTGCTGTGCCCAAGCTGGTATCTGACATGGACAAAAAAAGAGTAAAAAATAAATCTGTCTTTCTTCTGTTGCTTGTAAAAAATAAACCGTGACCTTTTCCACATTTTGACATGTTGTAAATACAGACAGCAAATTATCTAGTTGGAATTTTATAATATGAACAAATAAAGGTGGTGCATAACTGGGAAGTGAAATGAAAAGAGTTTACAAAAATCATTCGCAAAAGTCCAGCTTGCACTGTAGTTCAGACAGTTCAAGAAAACTGTTAATTTATTAACAGGGCAACAATTATTCATTGAAAAAAGTGTATAAAAATAAAACAGAATTATTAGTACTATGTGATACTTTGTGTAAGTCGACTGCATAAACTCCAGATAAATTAAATTGAATAATCAGAATTGAACGTGACGTCAAAGTGGCATAAACACTTTTGCAAACTGTTAATAATGAAATAATGATGTCAAAAATGCGACATGTTGCTTTGTATTTTTATTAATATCAATGAGGGGTTTCCAAATGATGTAAACCCTGAGGGATCCATCCATAAAGCAGTGCCAACCGTCCTCCAGGAGCTTAATTATGAGAGTCTGTCCTTGATGCAGGTTTCCTTTCATAAGCTGTGTCTTCTCAGCCTCCAGCCATGTTTTGTGATATTTCTGAGTCCCCTGTGATGGGCTCCTCTACTGCAGCCACCTCATCATTTTCTCAACATCTTCTTCTTTAGGTCTGCTCATTGGGTCGGGATGTGCACTCTATCCACTGGGATGGGACAGTGAAGAAGTCCAGCAGACCTGCAGCAACAGCTCAGGCCAGTTTAAACTGGGTAAGAAACTGCAAATTTATTAATTCATGAATTTGTCTCGTGTTTACTGGGTGTTTTAGTCCCATAAGCGAAGAATCTAGGAAAGAGATATGTACTGTGTCTGAGCAATGACACACAACACCCCCCCCTTTTTTTTTTTCAGAAAACAGACACCTGCCTCTCGTGCTGTCATATTCTGTAGAGCCGTGATTTCTTGGTGTTTAAAATTCATGATATAAAGTCAGGCGATCCTCCTCTAGCTGGTGAGCGGCTGGTTACAGCTATAAATATGTGCCGAGAATAACTAGGAACTCGACTTGTGCTCTGTATGCAGCTGGCATTATCAGGTCTAACTCACAGACAGTAATATGCTTTTTTATCAGACACTTGGGAGGCAGGAGATCTTTTCATCTCACTGCTCCTATATTTGATGCTAATCAAATAGTGCTGAATGTTTTACTTCATTTAAATATTTTATTAAGAACTGCTCCATCAGCAAACTTCAGAGGGGAGAAGGGAGAGATATTTAGTAGGATTTAGACAAATAACGCAAGAAAATCCATTTTGAAATTTCTCATTAGGCTGGCTTGATTGGGTTGTGTGTAGAGTCGACATTTGGAGCTCAGATTGTATAACTGACAAACAGGATGTGTTTAAATAGAAAATGTAGTTATGTGTTGAATTTTAATGGCATTTTTCAAATTAATTCTGTAATTTGTTAAAGTCTTTTCTAATGGACACTTGTATGAGAATGGATTTTAGACTCCACAACAACATTGGAAATGTTCAATGTAAACCTGCTTCTAAAAAAAAAACCTTTATTTAGTGTTATGAATTACATAAACTGTGTCTTAGGAAGTGCATTTACCACCAAGAGCCACTGAAACGTCACAGATCAGAAACATCCATTTAATTACCATTGTGCCCAGCTGGAACTTAAAAAAGGAAACTTATTTTAGTGGACAGTGTCGTTACACCCTAGTTCTTCAAAAATAAAGTAAATCCCCACTAAATAGAATATAATTACACTTATCTGTCCCTTACTAGTTTCTAAACATCTGACTTTGACTAAAAATACACAATATTTTTCATTGTATTATTAATTAAACAAAAATAAAACAAAAAAAGGAAAAGCTATCTGTAAAAACTTTAATTTCAATATACAGTTGCTTCTAACCAACTGCACATGAATAACTGACCATCATCTGTTTGACTGCGTACATTAAAACAGGAGTTTTGTCTTTTGCTGTCTTGGAGTATGCAGGTTTGTGTAAACACAATGAATGTCACAGAGGAAATACATTAGCTTAGAAAACCAATTTTATGACCTATCAATCTTGATTATGAAACCATCCCCAAACTATTTGAAGTCCATCATTCTTCAGTGAGAAAGATTATTCTCAAGTTTAAAATATCATTTTTTTTTTACTTTGCTGTTCAAGTTTCAGCAATGTGAATGTTGAAGTTCACTACATGACAATTAGAAAGTTACCTAACACTGGAATTTTCGAATTATAAAGGCAGAAAGATACATCAGCCACTAGTCCACATTTCTTATGTGGAGGTGGCCACTCTTCCATTTTTGGGCCCAGAATCATAAACACAATTTCAAACCCCCTCTAGTGCTGATTCTGGGACGGGTACACCAGTAAATGTTGTCTTTCTCCCTTAAAATCTCTGAATAGCAGCTCTTATTCTGACCTTTTCTCTTAGACAAATTTTCTAAAGGAATGGTAGGGGGAATCACAAACCCCTTTAAGGTGGCTAACCTGTAAATGTTTTTTTTTTCTCCATTCTCACGTCAAATGTGTCTGCCGACTAATGGGGTGTACTTTGCATCATTAAATTAAAGCTGCAATATGTAACTTTTGTAGAAAAAAAAAGTTTTCTAAATATCTGTTAATAATGTCAGTATGTCGAGACAGTATCGTATGAGACAGATTAAAATAGCTTAAACTCCTCTTGATACCTGCTGCAGCTTTAATTTCAGTTTAGTGAATAATGACATGACCTCTGCTTTAGCAATAATAAATGGCCTGGTGAAAACAATGACATGTCAGACTACTCTGCTATATTTAGTTCACTTCAAATAGGCCAGCAATAATTGCAGGTTGTCACTTCTGTTTCTGAACGGCAGGCAAGAGCCATCTTTCTGAAATTCAAATAAGTCACAGAAGACAAGCAGAGTTTATAGCCACTACTGGACTGTAGGTTCTGAGAGGCAATAAACATGTAAACAAGCTCATAGGTTTTGCTCTGTTTACTCACTGGAGTTACTACTTTATCACTTGCAAGCCAGTTGGTCTTTTGTCTTTTTTGTAAGCAGCTGCTGATTAGTTTTAGATGCGTGAGGAACTTTCAGGTTAATGTTAAATTTGTGGAAAACCAAAAGGGCACATAAAGTAAAGGTCAGTTTATTAGGCATGACCCGCCCATGATTGGCTCACGTTAATTCTAAAGCTAACCAGCCTTTTGAGTCAGGGAATGAGCTGCGGTTTCTTTCAGCAGACAACATCATAGATGATATATAAGCATGCAGAGCTTGCTGACAGATGTCGGTTGACTCCAAACACCATATCTCTTTATTACCGTGAACCACACCACAACCTGTTTTCCCCTTTTCATGTTCCCTGACATGAATACAAAGAAAGTCACGTTTTAGAACATGAATCAATAGGTTTATTTTGCATGGTTTACACAAACTGCCATGAGAGTACATTCTTCTGTCAGTAATTGTTCTGACAAATTACCCAGAACAGCTGGATGAAAGATCAGTGAACACTGTGTCCTTTAACAAGACAAAAAACACCAATTATACTTGTTCTCCTACAGTTCTGCAGCTTTCAAAGACAGCCAATGCTGCAGGAAAAAAAGGTTGTGTCAAACAAATTACAGCTTCATATAGTCAACAGCTGTCAATATGTCTACATTTGAATTTGACAGGATCTATATAACAACCTTCTCCATATTAATCAGCGCAATGAATCATTGATTAGTTACCTTCCCAAATAAATCCAGAGCATGCCATCAGAAGTAATTATGTTTGGTATCCAGTTCTCACATTGTGATTTCCTCTTTGAAATAGCAGACTGTTTGAGCATTATTGTTAACAAGCATGCTTGCTTCAGAGTGTCATTTGCTGCTCCCGGCAAATTAATTTTTTCTTGTTTTAGACTGTAGCTGCTGTTGCTCTCGTAAGCGACATGACAGGCTGATGATTTCTTTCTCTTTTTTTTTTGTTGTCCCATGCGAGCAGCAGATTTCACACAAATCTTCACACAAATTAATTCCTCTCTCTCATTTATTAATCATGAGGAGTGTAGACGACAGTTCAGAATGCCTCAGATCACCAACGCTGGATGTGTGTGTTGCATCTGAAGATCTGAACATGAAGAAGCATGAAAAAAAACTTCTCTCTGCTTTGACCACACAGGATATTTGTAAATGAAATATTCTCACTTTGATCATTTAAAATCATAAACGCAAAAAAAATATTATTGAATAATGTCCATTATTTTTTATGGAGTGTGACAATGAAGCAAATATAATTGTACAAATGGCAGGGAAGTGAGATTTTGTGAGACTCGTATTTGCAAGTCAACTATTTCCATCCAATTTGAGGTCATAATATCTTTTAAAACAAGCTTCTTGCATAATTGGCAATACTCCTATTCAGCTTTTTTAAATTTTGCTCTAAACCCACTGTCTGAATTTAAATATTTAAATGGTCATAATCTTGAATTATTGGTCAAGGTGTCAGTATGACTAAACCACATAGGCACTTAAATTTTATTGCTGAAATCATTACTCATTTCCTCACAATTATTTATATTTAACAGATTTATTACTGAATATGCATCAGAATGATACTCTCATTCAAATGGGGAGAACAGACTCCACAATGTAATGATATTTTTATGAAGCAGCTGCTGTTGACTCCAAGGCTTTATCGGGTGTACAATGTTGGTAAAACGGTCTGAAAAGCTGTGACATCCACCAACAATATTATCTGATGTTGGTGCAATTCAGCAAATCCTTCTAACTGTGACTGATCATTAAATATTCATAAGCTGGGATGACATTACACCAGGAGATTATGTGAGAGAGGAAGAGAAGTAACACAGAAAAGCTTAATGGAAATTCAGAGTTTTAAGGAAAGTCAGAAAAATATGATTTTATTAACGTTAGTTAGTTAGTTAGTTAGTTAGTTAGTTAGTTAGTTAGTTAGTTAGTTAGTTAGTTAGTTAGTTAGTTAGTTAGTCATATCGAAACAGCAGTCTATACATATTCTTTTGAGAATGTAGATTTTCAAACCCAACATGTCTAATAGTAGAGGTCAAAATCTCAAAAACACAAAATATCAAATTTACTGTTTTGTGTTCTGCTTTAAACATTTTCTCTCTCTCTTTATTTCAACAATGTGTAAACATCTCTGAATATGTAAGATAAAATTGAGGTTTTTAGGTGCTACGTACTTAAAATAGCTCAATTTGAGTCTTCTTCACATACTAACAGCATTGGGACCAAAGTGTGTTGTTAGTGAAACCTGAAAACTCTTAGGTTTAGTACATTCATTGATTGGAAAAGATTCAGTTTTTAAGTTTTGGCCAATTTCTTGAAGCCTCTCTATCTGATAATAACATTATGGTGTATATTTTATTGGTTATGCATGCATCAACTTTAGTTAATGTTCACTTAGCAAAAATATTACTTAAATTAACACAAGACTCTTGAGTTGGATCGGTGGATGGATCTGTGGCCTAAAATCAATATCTAGTACAACAGATGTGTTTGTATGAGGTCAGACATTTAATCTGTCCCATTTTTTACAAAACATCTGACTTCTAAAATGAGCAACATAGTTATGGATAGTTGTTGCAGCAATTACAACACATCAAAAGCAAATGCGAATGTTGCGTAGTTTTTCCAAACATGCCTCTCTAAAAGTTACTTCCACATGCTGCAGTAATGTTGTGCTTTCAGAAGCATACCTAAAAGTCCTTTACATTAATTTGTCGCATACCAGACTGTTGGAGAACGAGGTTAAACTAAGCTCCTTACTTTTGTTTTAATGATTCTCACAAGCAAGAGGGAAATGTAGGAGCAGCCTGAACAAAAATGTTAAGCATCTGGCTCCATTCCTTTCAACTCACACTAACATGTTAGGATCAAACATATTCTACAGTATGCCCAAGTCACACCACACAAATTATACACCATATTATGCTTTTTTTTTTAAATGAAACATTTCTAACTGCTGTTTAAGAAGCAGGGAATCTTTCAGTGTCAGCACACCAGTCAAAAATTGTATTTATTTATTTATTTAGTAGTAATAGATTTCCCAACAGTTTGTTAGAAAAATAATCAATATAGTGATACAATTAATTTGAGCAATATAACTCTCAGAGGCAGTTTAAAAACATACATAAATATAATCAACAAATTATAAAACTATGGATAATTAATGTTGATGTTCCTTCCCCAAATGCTCTCTTAAATACCCCGAGATGTATGTGGAAAATCCAGTTGTTTGCTAACAACCATTATGGTTTTCGGGATTATAAAATACAGTATGTTTAGTGTGTGCTGTATATATATATCTATATCTACAGATATAGATATATCTTAAACTTCAGCAAGTATTTAAATACTAACAGTCTCATTTACCAGGATGGAAGAATAAATGTTTTTTATTGTGAAATTTTCTGTTCAGCGCTGTAACTGAACTACTGTGACAACAACATCAACTATTGTGTTGAAGCTTTTCGGTGCAGGAAATCTGAAGCAGAGAGTCTATTACATCATTATAAAAGGAGCAGGCTCTGCATAATTGATGTGAATGTGGTGGGGAACTCTCCACTTGGTCCATCTGTAATACATCATAATATATACTAGCAGAAAAATAGCATTATTTTTTTATTATGTGCCATCATTATAAAAGCTTCAACCATCTGTCATGTAATACATGAGCAGAAATATAACACCATTGTTTTACTATCCCAACAAATCTTTGAAAAATGACAGAAGTGGTGTAACTAGGACAAAGTAAAGACGGTTACTGCATCAAATTGTTATGCCAAAGTTTTTACTTTTGACTTTTTTTTCTGCTAGTTATTCAACTTTCAGAAAATATCTTTCAATCTACAAATATTTTTCTCTTAGATATCTGACATCGAAGAAGCCACCCAACTTCACAGGCAGCTGAAATCAAGACCGAAAAAAAGAAATGTTCTCCTTTAATCTCTTGCTCTGCTCTGCAGGTTCCTGTCAGATCGGCTGGGCATACTACTGCACGGGGGCGGGCGCGGCCACTGCCATGCTCCTTTGCACCTGGCTGTCCTGCTTTGCCGGGAAGAAGCAGAAGCATTACCCATACTGACAAGAGAATCGGAGAGAAAGGGACAGACTGAGACCTTAGACGGTACGACAAAAGGGAGGGGACTCCGACCGTGTGGACTCAGACAAGTACAGCACATCAGGCACCACAGACGCCAAGTCATTACGGTGCTCTGCACAATCTTCGGGACGCGTCTCATCTGACGACTGCAGGGACTGTTTCATAATGCAGCACACACATGGCTCTGAAAACTTCTCTTAAAAGATGTTCCTAAATGAAAGATGTATGGACCAAGCGTATTAGTAAAGTTGTTACATTATGTTTTCCTTTATTTCTGTTATCTATATCTTCTCAATTCATTAATTTTAATGTGTGGCCTGTAAAGAGCAGAAAATATATTCCCTCATTATTCCTGAAGTGTTCCCACCTCCTCTGTGTCTCCCATTCTTGCCTTAAACAACCTGAAATGCAATAATATCTGTAATAATATAAAGCAGTCCAGAAAATTGGCCGCCTCCCTCCTTGGCCGAGCCTTTTTTCAAATATCAGACATTTAAGCAGAGTTTATTTAACACATTCATAAGATATACAATGTGTAAGGTAATGTATTTTATCATGTTATCACGTGTTTTGTATTCACTCTCAGATTATTCTTCGTCATGCTTTTCGTTTTGTAAATAAATGTTTAATTAAATCCTGCTTTCAAGTGTGTTTTTTCCACAAATCCTGCAGCGACTAAAGCACGCCCTGGAGCAAAATGGGGAAGGCCTTCACATTCCTAAAGAGCCTTTCCCACAACTTCCTTATCTTAGGAGCATTTGCTACATATTAGAGCTCTGTGAATTTAACTTTTTCCCTGTTATTGATTAGCTAAATCTCATGACCTCTAGTCAGAGAATTTGCCTTTTTGATCAGGTTTCTCAGCTTCAAAGCCCCAAAGTGGTCCAGACAAAGCCTGCGATCTAATCACACCCTGGGAAATTGAGCAGCTCTGCACCCAGCAGCCTACCAGCTCCATGTCAGGGGGTATCTCACAGTTCCTGAACCTGAATGCATGGTGGGAATAACAATAACGATAACCTCTCGGTAGCTGTTACCACGGCCGTATGTGTCATTAGAGGAGCGAGCTGCTCCCAGCTTTTCACCTTCTATTTTCAGCTGTTTACTCCTCCGTGATTTTTCCTCCTTTGATTAACAAACACCTTATCCCCGCCTACGTGTACACAAAGTCAGCTCATTTACAATGCAACTGTTCTTTGGCCCTCATTAGCAGTTCCATTTTCTCACAACACTCAGCATCCAGCTGAAAATGGAAACACACACCAATCCCTTCCGTTCTCACTTGAGAAATATCTCTGTGTGCACGATCTGATGTTTAATATGTTAGCACAGCTCCTCTGCATTCTGCTTCCTTTTCCCTCTCGCTCTGATCTATGGCGCTGATTGATATCAGCAGCGATTGTTGCAACGAGTCAACCAGCTGCCTCATCAGCAGATGCAGACGTATTGGGGTCAAGTTGGAGCGCTTACTCCTTGATTCCGACACCCCGTACCTCAGACTGACAGGGTGCAACCCTTCAGTGTGAGAACTCGGTGGCTGATTGTATTAAAACATGCAAAATGTGTGCAAACTTGAAAGTACAGCTGCTCTCATGAAGCAACATCAAAACTCCTTTGCAATAGTCATGAATGGAGACTGACAAGTGAATCTGTTTACTCTAGGCAGAATAATTTGGTTATGTAGCGAGGACCACACATTTCTTGCATTCACAGATCATCCCAGAGATGTTTATTTCCCCTTTTATTAAAAGACATGTCCTTTAAATTGACTATCTGATTTAAAAATGCAGCATCACTTTTAACTTTGTCTTAGTTTCAAACATTTAAAAGAGCAATATGTATTTTCCAAGCACAAAGCGCCATTTGATAGCACAATCAAGTAACTATGTTTACATTCAGTTACCTTACTGAAGTGTTGTACATATAAAACATATGACTTAAAAGAAATTAGACTTTGTAAATTGACGCCTTAAAATTGTGTCCGTCTCTTTATGAAGCTCCTACTCTTTCTGACACTTGGCCTATAGGATAACATCGTCATCATCATTAAGTCATTTACAGCTGTTCATAGGAGTAACAGATTGAGAAATGGTTCCATTCTTAGCTCAGCAGACATGCAGTTTGAGGTGTTTGCTAATTGCTGCTGTCACTAGTTTCAAAAAGTCCGTTTTACTTAATACACCACCTTTCATGTTAGACCTTGAAGCAAGACAAATCAGCTCAACAGGCCTGTAAACATATTTTATATTTAACATTTCCTGAAATGAAATGAATCCTAGATTAAGTTTATTTTCTTTGATTCAATACGTTTCAAACGGAATTTAATTTGTGTCTGTTTGGAGAGTCAACTATGACGAATGAACTGAGTCATCACCAAATTTATGCTGTTCAAAACAGACAACCAACCTTCTGCTCCCTCTTGAGTGATACACAGAAGTTGAAGAGAGACTCAATTAGCTCCACAAAGCTTTACATTTTTAAGAGTGCTGTGTTGTCAGAGTGCCCCTTTTAGTGCTGTGCAAATAGCTCATGGTCTTTCCTTTATTCTCAGAATATTGCTTCATATGAGCCACAATTTTATATGATAATTTAAAGCCACCTCAGATGAAGGATAAAATCAATAATGTTAAGATATTTAAAGTTAAGTCATGCTTATGTTTTTGCCTTGCATCATTCCAGGCTACCTACATGTTATGATGTGCGAGTGTGAGGAGGGACCAACATGTAGGATCATAATGATGTGTATTTAATAATGAAACTGAAAAACAACTTAAAATGAGAATGGGAAAACATCAGGAGCCAGGGCACACACTCAGGAAAATAAAAAATGTAAAAAAAGGGAACCATGGAGCAAACAAATAGAACCAGAAAACATAGAAGGGGAGAGAGGAATTCAAATGCTAAAGGAGACGAGGAAATGACTAAAGGGAGAAGAAGAGCTCATTACAGGTGAGTGGATGCAGCTGGGGAAGGGAGCAGGCTATGGCAATTGAAGAAATAATTGACACATGGGACGGGTCGCAAGGAGAATGAAACAGGAAATTAAACATGAACAGTAGTCAAGAGATAAATACTAACCTAACGAAACAAATCCAAAACACAATGAGAACTGTTTGTGTTTTGCTCAATGAATGAACTAAAATATAAAGATATAAGAAAATAAACAAAGAAGAAATGATCAAAGCAGACAGTAACTGAACCCGAACGTTCAAACACCTTCGAATCATAACAACACAATGTACTTCAAAGTGCATTAAATGGAAAAAAAACAAATGTGAAGGAAATTACAATAAAAAGAAGAAGTACATTGAAAGTATACTTGCTGATCAGTTAGAAAAATAATAGAAAAAAGGTAAAACAAAACAAACAAAAAAAGGAAAAGTTTAGAAAGCTGCAGTAAACAGTAATGTTTTACATCCTGATTCGTAGTTGTTTCTGAATCTAAGGTTTTCAGAAGGTGAGTTCTATAGCTGAGGACAATACAACTAAATGTTGCCATTGTTTGGTTTTGGTCTACACATGATTTATATTTGATAGCTTTGACAATAAATTATTAAACAATAAATCTGGATTTATTGTTTAAATAGAATCCTGAACAGTTTCTCTAAATTGTCCTCAATGATGATGTAAATATGGTAATTTTATACTTATGAAACTTTATGTAATATTTACATGAATATTTCCTGAAGCAGGTGGATCTTATCTAAAAACAATTTCCAAATGAAAAAAAAAAGATCCAGTGAAAGATCCATCTTTAGAATGAATGCTATGCAATGTTCTTTCAAATTTTATAAACTTCGCTGTTTTGACAATTTTCTTTGACTTTTATAAGGAATTTAACTCTAATGAACACACTATAAATTCTAAGTTTTGGATAGTTATTTATTAAGGTTATTAAAATGTTTTATAATGAAATAAACAGCTTAAATATATGATCTCCAACAAGGTTTTTGATATGAAGACATGTATGACAGGCCTCCCCATTCTTGCTTTTCCTTTATCGTTACTGAACTTGTATTCTCAAATATTTCACACAACTCAAAGAGTCATGATTTCATTTGGTATAGAAGTTAAGATGTCTCAGCTGCCAAATGACACAGTTTTGTTTCTTACAGATAAATCAACATATATGGTAGAAGGGTAAAACTTTTGCTAAGTTGCAATTTTACTGTCTCTAAGTTACCAGTAAAACTTTTAAAGTTATGGAAGTATAATCTTTGTTGCAGTTATTTAGGGATAAATGTAAATTATTTTCTGAAAAGTAAGTGCTTTCCAGTTAAATACAAAGAGTTTGCCTCTGTTGTGAAAGCCATTCCTTCAGGCACAGCTAAGATAATCAAGCACACTTTGAATATCAAAGTTTTAGTCTGCAAATAACTTATATAAAAGTTGTGCTAGAACAGGAAATGCTCAAATCAGCATATAAGGAAAGTCCTATGTAATTCGAGGATGGTGTCACCCAAAGGAAAGTTTTTCTGGAATGCATGGTGTATAAATATAAAGTGGAGGAAAACATGGATGATTCACTTTCAATACTGCGTTTCAAATAAAGTAAGGGAGCTTAATTTCAAAATTGTGCACAGTACTTACCCTTGTAACAAAAACTCAGGGTTTAAGTATGTGAATGAAAACTGTGCTTTATTCAAGTTGAGTCAGAAATTATAATACATTTATTTTACAACAGTTCTCTATCTTCTGGGTTTCAGAGGGACTTGGAGAAATTTGTCAATAATAAAACTAAGCGCACTATCCAAATCAGTTCTGGGATGTTATAGCCAAGATTAAATGTAGTGATAAAAATCTGAGCTTAATAATTAATCTAATGCTCCTGTTAAAGAAATTTAATATCCATATGGACCAGGATGCAGCAATTTGAATTCCACATTTTTATTTATAGTTAGCTTTAAAGTTTAGATTTGATGGACCATGAATGACTAGAATCATATAGTGCCTATACTTATTGCTCAAATACATAGTTTTAATTTGCTGCATTTTCTTTGTAAAATGTAAAATGTTCATGTTAATTGTATTTGTAGCAGATAAAATTTTTGAAGAACAAAAATGTTTTGACTAATAACTTCTTTGGAAAAAAAATATTTTTTTTGTATCCAAACTGCTGTTTAGATCCAGCCAAAAAATAGGATTACGTTTCAGTTTTAGGAACATTTCTAGAAATAATTTCAATTTTGGTTCTTTGCTCATGTAGAAATAATGTTCTTTACTCCATTCATTTATAAGCCTTCTTTATGTTTTGCCATAGAAAGCCCCATTGGGTTTTTGTTTGTTTCTTGTTTATCTTGCTTGTTTTCAGCTAGAAAGAGTAAACATCAAATAAGCTTAAAAACAGCAAGTCCCCAAAGAAACACCAAGCGATACTGTATCTCGAGACTAAAAATCAGGAAAGTTTCTTTCCTTTGATGCAAAATCTAAGGAGAAGAAACATAGCTCAACACTTTTGTGCAGGACTGTAAGTTTCTTGTGTTGATTTGTGTTTTACCTTTCTATACTTGGTTGATTTCAAAATTACTTTTGGAGAGCCAAACTTTTGCAGCTGAACTAAAAAATCTACATGAATGGATTCTTTATAATGCATATTTCCTCTGCCTGATGGTTCCCTGCTGGCGTTAAAGGCCAATCTGCTCAAAAGGAAATGTTGAACTATTCATCCTTAAAGCTATTACAAAATTGCAAAGCGAATATTACACCAGATTAGTAACCATTTAGAGCTTAAACATTTTGTGAACTTTAACTTTCAACATTCATTTATCCATATCTACAAGTTGGGATGTCACTGGATTGACTAGATATTTAGTTAACTGAACTCAAATGTGTTTTGTCTTTCAGTTCAGATTTGGAATTACGCTCCGTTCCAAAGGCTGAGCTGACTTTCTCTCTGAGCTGGCCAAAAAAGTAAATAAAAAAAATAAATACAGGTGAAATTCACTGAACATCCCCTGGCGAGTTATTTACATATAAAGTGGCTGAATGTCCAGGCCGTGACTCATGCACAACAAACTGAATCACAGCAACTGGGACTCAAAAAAGGATAAAATCTTGAAGCTTACAATAAATTAGTACGTAACTTAATTCCTTTTAGGACATGTTTTTGTTTTTATTATGAGACAAGAATATAATGAGATTCACTCAACAACCACTGCAAAACAAAATAATCATCCTCACTCCTTGTCATTGGCTAGCATGACTAAACTACATTAAACTATTCTCATACCTACAAGATCCTTTCCTATACATTGATCTTATTTTCTGGATAGTTCAAAATAATCAAGAATATATATATTTTTAATCACAAGAGACTCTGACTGCTAATGATTTTAAAGAGACAGAAAAACAAATTAAAAGTCCTAGAACTATTTCTACTTTACTACTATAGTATAATATGGGACATTTTATGAATAGAGATTCCACTCAAAAGGTTTTCTTTAGACAAAAGACAGAGGCGGCCAAAAATGTGAGCAAGCTGTCTTTGTAGCCATAATAAATATAACTTATAACTCAGGTTGTTTTGTCATTCAAAATGTTCAATGTGCATTTTGAATGAAAATACAGCTAAACATTTCAATATTAAATCAGTGATCAGTATTTCAGTTTATGATAAGTCATGGGTTATTTTTAAAGTTTTCTTTGGAGAAATGTGTTTTTGCTTACTTTTTTTTTTTTAACAAAAGACGTTCATTAAAGAAAGTCATTAAAATGAAACATTTAAGGTTATTTACGTAGATTTACAAGCTTAACAAGGACAACTTGATCTGTTGGTGACAGATCAAGCCTGATCTGTCGCCAGCCAGACAGATGTGAGGTGTTTCACACAAACACCTCACAAAAACGAGGAGTTTGTGTGAATTACATCATCTATTCAGTTTTTCTATGAAGCACTTCTTGGTTTCAGCATTGTCACTCTGCATGCACGACCACTTTTAACCCACTACCACTCTGGAAAGGGTTCATCTAAAACCTATTCATATGTCTTTCTCTTCCCTTGAAAGTATCTACCGTTTATCTTTAAATTTTGTATTTAATCATTTACAAAAATATGTTGAAACAGACATGAAAGTACATGGAATCTATTATAACACACCAGACAAACCAATTCAGAAACGAGAATCAGAGGCTGTTTCTCAAAGCTCACATGCGCATAGCATGGAGGGATTACATCTCAAGGTTCACTGGTTAACCCGTAGGGACGTGCAGGCTTGTGGTGAGCAGGATTTCTAAATTAGCGGTTTGTTTGAAGTTAGCTAGAGGTAAAGGGCAAACCTGCAACGAATTTTTGAGCAGGGTAAGATTTTCGGTTTCAACAGTGCAACGATTTATTTATGAAACAACATGTGCACACACAGGTGTTTCCAGCTTGAGTGAAGTGATGTTGCTTGTTGCATTAGGTCACCGGAGACCCAACAAAGTCAGCAGAGATTTTTGACAGGAGGCAAAGTTCAGAGCATTGTAATAACACCAGTCATTGCTGAGTCTCATTCAAGCGGCCAGAAAGTTGTTATGAAGTGTCAATGGGCCAGTGCAAGTAACACCAAAACAATGAAAAAACAACAGGAATGTATTGTTCGTCTAAGATAAAGTGTCTTCCTAGAGAAAATAGTAATTATTTCACAGTTGCAGTGCTTTTCAACATGTTTATACATTTCTACATGTTGTTACATTATAATCACAAACTCATCAAGATCAAATATACATCAAGAAAAAAATTGTTTCATCAAAGCATTTAAACCACTTTCAAATGTTCTAATGAGCAGCCAAATGCATCTAAAGAGGCAGTGAAGACTCCCAGAATTGTGGGCTGCCGCATTTAAAGCACCTGGGGAGATGTTTGGGGTTTAGTGCACTGCTCAAGAGCACTTCAGCTGCAGATAGGGATTGAATGAGGCAGCTCTGAGCACGCAATGTACTGGTCCTTTGTTGTTGGTCTAGGATACCTAAAATAAAACTGTCTCAGATAAAGCAACAGGGCAAGAGAGATAATAATTATATTTTTACCAAAGCAGATTAAAGCACCTTAATTGGAAAAAAGCTTTTAAGCAGGTTAATTAGATATCAAGCAATTATGGATGAAAGTCAAGCACTCTTGAACATTACATTAATTATAATGTGTCATTTGCCGTCGCCATTATTTAAAGCGAAGAGATGTCTCTATGTGATCTACATAACTCCAGCTCATGGAAATTAGTCACAGCACCAGGGGAGACCTCAGAAAAAGACTGAGTGCAGATTATAAAATAAGCCACTGTCAGGCTTATATCGTGCAAATACATTCCTCTGTAGCTTCTTAGTGACTACAGGCTTCTGTCACATCGGCTGATGTTAATATTCATGAGTCCACCATCGAGAGAACAGAGAAACAATGGTAAGAATGGCTGGGGTGCAATGGGTGGAAGCCACTGCTCTCTAAAGAACTGGGATTTGGTTCTGTTTGCCTATATCTGAGCCAGGATGGTTTGCCATCGTTGGTTCAGAGGAATGAATTCAGATTTATTCCACAGGATTCTCCGGGAAAATGCCAGGACATCTGTCAGAAAACATCCCTAAACGCACGAGCCATTGTGCCAGGGAACAATGACAAAATGCCATGATTCATTGAAAAAGTATTCATGCCCGTGGAACTTTGTCCACAGTTTCCTCACAAGACAATCCTAAACCTCAAGCTATACCTTCAACAAGAGGCATACGTCATGAATTCTATCAGTGTTTTATGTTATCATAATAAAACAATATAAAATATCACATAGTTTTGAAAGGGAAGGAAAATAACATTGGTACTTTTATTTAATTATATTTTTACCTAATAAAACTCTTAAACATGCTGGAAAATCTGGTGGTGCCAGCATCAAATTTTTGTTATGCTTCTTCTGCTGGAGACTTGAAACTAGGCCAGATGTTTGGCACAGGCAAAAGACATCAAATCAAAAGACAATGCAATGCTTTGAGGATCGGGCAAAAACTGCCTCCAGTTGACTGCCAAGTGGGCAGTACTTTATAGCTTGTGTTGAAAGTCCTACCCTGCTCCTTTCATCCTCCTTTCTGGGACACACACACCAGCCAGGCTTATTACCAACAAGGGGAATCAGGAAAGATTGAGCTTGAGCGGCCTTATCCTCCTCTCAAAAATCGAACACTCATTAAGCTAACAGGTTACTGGTACAGCCTGGATTTTAATGTGCAGGTATTATGTGAAAACCATTCAGAAATATACAGGACATGGAATCACTATAAAGTCTCCAAATGATAATGAAGGTTTTTCCACGTAGTTTTTGAATACTTCTTTGCATAAGTATTTAAAGTCTCTGGACCATTCCTCAATTTACTTTGATATCTCTAACTAAATCACTACTAGAACCTAATTACCAAATAATCAACTGAAGGAGTCAGATGAACACATGCTTATGTGTAACAATGACCCAGTCAAATTTGGCCAAACTTGTAAAAACTTTCAACTTTACTTTTAAAAGCTTTGGGCTTTTATTGCTGTTTTGTGTTTTGTCTTTATTTTTGATTTATTTTTTGTATGCTGTTGTCTAATCTGTTAGTTACTTTTCTCTAATAGTTTTTAAAAGTATGAATTTAGAACAGCTGGTTAAAAATGAACCACACATTTAAGATTTTTATTTTTAAGAATTATTTTCTATCCTTTTCATAGTTTTGCGCCGCCTTATGTTGATCAATCACATAACATCTCAGCAAAATAAAGAATTTTCTAGTTATAAAATAGAAAATTAAAATTAAGTTCAAGGGCCTTGAAACCTTTAGCAACACACTGTAAAGTCTTTAAACAGCTCAAAGTCCTTCAATACAAAATAACGATTATTTTAGGGGTTTAAATCATTCAACTACTATAAAAAACAACATATATCTCAATATTAATGATTTTATAAGAAATAGGATAAATGTTCTACAGGATGATGTATAAAACACTGCTAGAAATGTTTTATTGCTGCTCTAAACAGTAAAAATATGTAACCACACATGTTTCTGTGTGGTTTGTACATTGCTAATTTGACATTTTGTCTCTGACAACTGTAATTAAATAAACCTGCAGGCTGTGCGTCTGGACCACTTCATGAAAAACACATCAATTTTCTCAGGATGAGATAAACAACCAAATCTCCAAAGGCCTCCATTTCGCCTCACTCCTCTTCTTCACCACTTTATTTCATCATACTCTCCAAATTGCTTCAAATGGAGGAGTGGTATGTTGAGGGTCAGATGAGAAGTATTTTTTTCCTTCGCCTAGAGAGGTCTGATCGAACAAGCCTTTTTATTTTAAATTCATACTGAGGCAGCAGGGTCTAGTGTTTCTTTATTATGGAAGTTCAGTAATTTCCATATTAAATATCAAAAATTAAATTTCTTGGTAGTTTACACTGTAAGCTTTCTTAAGTAAGCAAAATCATCATTTTTGCATGAAACACTGACCATTACTGGACTGTTAAAAACCACTTCACAGCCTTGTCTCTGTTCAAAGAACATAAACCCATAGAGTGCTTCAACACAAGATAATTAGGAGCGATAAAATTTGAGGACCCTGGCAGGCTATAATGTGAGACCCATACAGAGAAGATTTGCACAACCAGCACTTTCTAAACTGCTATCTAAAAATTGGTACAACACTTCGTCTCTGTTTGTTGTAATCAACTCTGCTATCAACATTGTCCACAACTGAGACCTCCCACGAGAAACATCCTGGGGCTTTTATTCTGCAACAAAAGCATTGAGGCATGGGTGATTCTTTTTTTCTTTTTTGCTTTTAACTTGATAACATATTTCAAATTGCTGTTCAAACTGAGTTCCTCCACCTAGGTGGTCTTTGATAAAAGTAAATTCCAGTATAAACATTTCTGCAACTACTGGTGTGTACAGAGTTTATCACAAACGCTAGTTCATCTACCTTTCTTATATCTTAATCCTCTTTATCATACGTACTTGCCACAAAAGCAGAGGATACTGGTGTTGCTTAATTATATCTTGAACTTAACTTTTTTCACATTAAATACATTTTTAGTACAATGACATGGTTAATGTTTACATGGAAAGCGGTCAAAGAAAATTGTATCATATTTTGTGAAGTGAAAGATTAAAAGGAATACATATTTAACACACACGGAAGAGACAAAAAAAGGCATGGAAAGCCAAGAAACCAGAAGGAATCAATTAGTATTTAGAAAGTGTTTGTGTTCTGATGTGCAACTTATCATCAGCTGGTTTAATATTTGCTAATCACCAAAGGAAAAGGTTTCTCAAGACCAATGTGTTGCACAGAGAAGTTGGCAAAAATCAATCATTCTTTGCAGAACATACTAATAGCAAAGAGTTCCACTGGGTCGGACTCACGCTTGAAGTTTGCTGCAGAATATTTGAACAAATGTGGAGGTGGGAACATCATGCTGTGGGCTTTCTTACATCATATGGGCTTCATATAGTTTAAGTAAGAATGGCTCAATAAATCTACTGTGACATTACTGACAAGAATATCAACATGAAATAAGTGTGGATTTTTAAAGAGAACATTCCCCAACACACCCAAATAAAATGAAAGAAAAACTGTCTGAGGAATTCATGTGGTCATGTTCTCCACACAAAAGGCATCAAGGTTGTGATTTCTCAACAAAGGCTTTTGTACAAAGTGCTTAACACATTTCAGTGTTATGTGTTTTTCCCTTTTTTAGACATAACTTTGTTAAAGGACTAATTTGCTTTGAGAAAAAACATAAATACGTTCAACAATTATTTCAACATTTGTATGTGAAAACTATCTACTTTTTTCTCTGGCTAAAGAGTGGCTGCAATACAGAAACTTCTTCTTGCAATGAAAGTATCAACACTGATTGTCACTCACATAATGCGATATGGTTTATTCCTTTTCAGATGGAGCTATTTGTCAAGGTGGATGAAATTAGGAACACATTCACATGTCACTCAGTTTGACTCACAACCTCCAGGCGTCTGCTGGAAAGATGAACACTGATGTTATATTTCAACATCATGACTCTGAATCTACAAATAACCTGGTCAAAATCCTGAACTAAATTTGACAAAAATTTTGTGGAAGAGATCAGGGGACAATAGATGTCCTCACTGACTTATTGATTAGAAGAACTGAAAGGTGAACATGTGTGATGCTGACAGAAGGAAAGAGACTGCTAAGATTAAACACAAATCTTAGCAGTGTTACTAACCAAGTTTTACTGTAAGGGTGTGTATACTTATGCAACCAGGTTAGTACACATTTTTATCTTATATGTTTTTTATTCTAATACATGTATTTTTCAGCTTAACTGATAAATGTCACATTTTCATATGTTAAATGTTTTCAAATTATTTATTATACTGTGTTCCAAATTATTATGCAAATTGGATTTAAGTGTCATAAAAATTACATTTTTTTGTTGTGCTGTTAAATTTATAGATAGTATTGTGTGTCAGGGCTCTTTGAATCACTATAATTAATTTTAGAGAGCTGGGTTGATTACTTTGTCTGGTGAGCTCAATTAAAGGAAATCTACTTAAGAAGGATGTTCCACATTATTAAACAGGCCACAGGTTTCAA